>JAMXBD010003395.1:0-122525 GCA_024138025.1 Combretum micranthum | reverse complement strand
GGCAACCTTGCTAGGTGGTGTCAGTACAGTAGTTAGGCGCTTAGGCCATCATGGTGGCTCAATGGGTGGTTGATGGGAGGAACGGTAACGGGATAATTTCTACTGGATTGGAGAGAAGAATATAGTGTGGTTCACGTTTATGGGACCAGTTGAGCTACAATATATTATGGGCTGTGATGGGTAGAGATGCGTAACAACTGTGACCCTAGACGAGGCTATTACTTGTAAAAATAGGAGATAGAGGTACGAGCTGCTTATATCAACCCCCGAGCAGTTATTGCTACTCAGGACCCTTTGGGTTTCCAATGTGTTGCCTGAGTACCCCACTATTGTTTACTATGCTTTAACTTAAAGATATAAATTATTATTTATTGCATTGTATTTAAAATAGGCATGTGCGCCCATCTTGTGTGTGCTTGTGTTGCTATAGTACTAGGCTTCAGTTCATTCCATTTTTTTTAGATTATGATGATACCTATGATTATATGGGGTATGGCACAAACTTTGAGGAGTTTCTCACAAATGGAGTGACTAGGATCTGCTGGATCATTATCTTATTTCTATTTTATAAACTTCACTATCAAACTTATGTTTAATAAAGGCCTATCTGTGAGCCCATGGTCTGTATTTTGAGATACTTTAAAACTCTTTATTTTGAATTATCTAGTGGCATGGTACTGATTTATATATATTAGTCTACTCTGGATTAGCTATTTAGGAAATGTTTTGAGGAACTATTTTCCGTTGGAAATTTTCAGTTATTTCCATAAACTAATTTAATGATGTCAACATCTAAAATTTATTTAGCAACGATCATAATAAATTGTAACTAGTTTAGCCTTAGGATATAGCCTAAGCGTTATACAAGGCAAATTGGAAGCGTTATACAGCAGACTAGATGCTTCTAAACTGATCCAAGGCATGACACCTGAAACATATGAAATAAATGTGATTTGTCTTAATTGCAATTGAAATTTCAAACTATATCTTAACGACTTTAAATGGATGAAATACATATGTCACGAAAAGTACATAATTTATCTTTTAAGTTTTAAAAGAAATAAAAACATTATACATATACACGGAGAATGTATATACACATATATATTGAAGTGAAATTGAAATTATCACAAGTAAGATCATCCAAATTATATAAAGTACCTAACAAAAGGATTATATGCAGAATTGGAAAAATTCTGTATTCCTATCATATTTTTTTAATGACATTGGTTCTATCAGTTATATAGCAACTCAAATTCAAAGATTGTACTCATTGTTGAAAAGAATATTTCTATATCTATAAGCACATACTCACAAGGCAAATTTCTCACTCACTTAAACGGTATATTAGTTTACTTTGATGTATTATATATATACACATTATCCCAAACTGTTACAATCATGTTCATTACATTTGTGACTTATCATTAAACCTGTAAATGTGTCAGAAGTTTTCTCTCTAGTAGAACTAATTTTTTCCTTTCCCTTTCTATTTTCTACTTCTCTCCAACTGCTCTTGAACGAAATCTCACCATCATATGGAGTTCTTCCTGCAGGTTTATCTTCCCCAGTTATGTTAAGAGCCATAGTTCTTGACTCGAATTGGCTCAAGGTTGTCTGGTTGTTTTTTGCCTGCATTCCATGTTCCTGCACTATTTCAGCAGGGCCAAGAGAGCTCATTATGGATTCTGAAGAAGGTTCATGATACTTTATTAGGTACTTTTCCGAGATAAAAAAGTCAGGGGATGATGGATTGGATGAATTTCGGGTTGAAGTGGACTGATTCCTAGAGAGCCTTCCTCTGGCATTGTTGCGCCAGTTTTTTAGCCCTTGAACCACTTGCTCTGTAAATACACTTTCCTTCATCTTAGAGCCCATCTGTTAAAGGAAAAAACATAACAATCTAAATTATACTTCGATATAAAATTTGTAGTCATCAAAAGCACATTTCTCACACCTATTTACAAGCTCAAACTTTTGCATTGTATGCGCAAGCAAGCTTAGTTTTGCTTGCTAGTGGCATACGAAGGAGGGATGTTACTATTCACATAGCTTAATTATGGACGGTTCACATATGCTGTTTAAACTTTCTACTTCATTAGCTTGCTTTTAAGGTGGTCTTTGGTTTCTAAAAGTTAATTCTTTAGACTAGTACCACGTTACCATCACATTGTAACAAGCAACCCTGATGATTAAATACTGAGAAACTTACTATTATGAAAGATACAAGCAAAAACCTTAAACATACGCATGAAATGCAATCTTTTTACCTGTGAGACAAGCGCGTAAAGGGGTAGGGTAATATATCCACAAAGGAGCTGCACAACCACGCCAGTAGATATCCGGATGATGATTTCGTCTGTACTTCGGTTGAAGCAAGATCTCAAACCAAACTCATACTGGCATGGACGACTAGAGATCAGCTAGCAACAAAACAAACTTTGCATTTTGGATTAAAGTACAGGTACTTACCCAGCTCCATGCAAAGAATGCCAGCTGAAAGGAGTTCTACAAGCAAATTTAATTACATATATATCAGAAAAACGACACATAGTTATGGATTTACAAATTTTTGTGCAATCTGATAGAGCAAACTACTAGCAAATAAAGATTACTATAGATAGGCAATGCCTACCTGGATCATGATGAATTGGATTAGATGGAGAAGCCATTCCGGTCGACCGAACCAGAACAAATTATCACTCGGTTTCACTAGAAATGTTCCTTGAGCAATAGAGTTTGAATTGGAGCTCTTTAAACACATCTTTGTTATTATCATCTGAAGCTTAGCTCCCACAAGAAGTGCAATCTGCTCAACAATGTATAATTAATGAGATTGGAATAATTTAATAAAATGTACCATTAAGGTCTTATAAACCAAAGTGAAAAGAAACAAAAAAAAGGAAAAATCTGGGACCATACCACGAGGGGAATGATGGGCAGCCAATAATAATCGTAGAACTCTGCAACATGGACAAAAATAAATGAATAAACCAACAGCATTATTAATGTACTTGAAGAAACACAAAGATTCTGTGCTAATTTTGCTCCAATAAGCACTACATGTGCGAGGTCTATATTCAAAATTTCTGCTTAGGAGTGAGCTTTAAGAATTGCAAAGATTATGTATAGTAGGACGCCATTGCCATACCGTGTGCGCTGAAGAATATGAAAAGTGTGGAGGACATCCAAATCCAGAATCTGCAACCACCATGGAAAAAAACTTATATTCTGATTTATTTGCTCTAATAATGTCAAGCAATGCTTTATGGAGTTGGAAACTATTACCTGATTTCTACTACTTTCTCAAACTCATTGTCAAAAGATCTCTGGATGAAGCTTTGGAAGTTGTAATTACTGCCTTCAGCCATATTGGCCTATCACAAGACAAAAGTTAAGGAGAGCGTAAAACAACTCGATTATTCATTGGCATGAATTACAAGATAGATGAGACGATGATCATTTTATGTAGCATAGTTGGAAAATCGCGGATATCACGAGATCGGGATGGATTTTCCTAGAGTCAATCACACTGCTCGTTCATTTTATTATAGTTGTAATTCTACTACAGGCTTATTTTTATGAAGAGTTATTATGAGTTTAGTTGACTGTAGTTTTACCAAAAAAAAAAAAAAAAAAGACTAATCGTTCGATACTGAGATCTATTACTAACAATTAAGTATTGAAATTAATTTTTTTCTAAAATCACCCTCATTTAGATAAAAAATAAAAAATAAAATCTTATTATAGCTTTATTTTATTCTTGATAATAATAATTTTATTACAATCTTATTCATTCAATAAAGTTAATACATTTCCGATGCATTGATCTTTTCATCATGAAATGTGCAATTACCGCTGCCAAGATTATACTTGAACTTAAAAGTGCTTTTGGAAGCATCTTTTTGAGAAATATAATATAATTCTTTTTAGTACACATCAAATCAACTGCTTTTCAACTTACAATATTGGCAACCCACTTACCACAATGAACCCATTTCGAAGTGTGAAATAATCAGCTTTTGATATTGATCCCCTGAACTGCCGGAAGAAACAAGCCTTGAACAAAAACATAAAGGAAGCAGGGTTCATCATCAAGATGCACAAATTGGGAAAATATTGTCCCATTTGAAGTACATTATAAAAAAAATCAAACATATATATATATATATATATATAAAACAAGTTTTTTTGACTAAGTTAATGTCCATCATAATGTGCTACTTACAGGCCAAAGCAGAAGCGGATGTTTGCTCCAAAATTTCAAATGCCGTCTCCCAAAAGATGTTTGGCGGACGAGCCTGAACCTCCTTGGATCTGTAAAGAGAACTTCTTGCTGAAATGTTCTCGATCCAACAGGAATTTACACAAACATATAATAATCCTATAGGGTGTAACTGAATCAAGACTATTCATGAATTACTCGAGTTTGGTTCACTGATAACTCAAATTCGACCTATTGCAATCTTTTCAGATTCAAGTTTATAGTTATTAAATTCGTGCTTTGAATTTTAAAAAACTCCAATTCAAAAAACTCATGAGTCTATTTGAATTCTTTTTATTTTTATATGAGAATTATTAAATTTGTGGTTTTTTTTTCAATTTTAAAGCCTATCTTCATATCATGGTTTATTATTATATCTAATGATCCACATTTGTTATATTTAAGACCAAGTAAACTAAAAATCTATTACATTCTTAAATCCATACTTTTTCTTTGTTAATTGATTTTGATTGAAACAATGAGGCTAATTAAGTGAAATTCGAGTTTATTGAAAATCAATTCGAGTCAACATGGAGCTTGAAAATTAAACCTCGATTGAGTTTGAATCGAGCTCGAGTTTCAAGTATTTAATTTGAATCGAGTTTGAACTTGATACTGTATCGTCTCAATTCAACTTGTTTACAATTTTACTACGCAATATTACAACATTATTAGATATTTGTTACTCGCAAGGGTATAATAAAGCAAATGATAGTTTAAAAATCCCAATACCATGAGCTATTTGATACTCTAGAGTTCTTGTCTCCTCCTCCCAAGCATTCCATTTTGCCATCTGATAATTTTTTCAATGAATTCTTTTAGGCCATTTCCTTCTCAGTGAATTAAATTCGCTATTTTAGACTTTTCTAAAAATTACATTGATGCAAGTATTACTTGGTATTAAAAAATTATTTTTTATCAAATTCGTGTTTGATAAATTACCTTTGCAATTCCAAGGCACATGGTGACAACGCAATATAGAATGTGACAAACGGCTAACACCGGAATGAAGAGATGTAGCTGCATAATTCCTTGGCTTGAAATTAAAGTAACCAGTCCCTGTGAATAAATAAATAAATTAGACGAGCACTTGGTATATTTTATTTCTTAAAAACATATGAAAAAAATGCTAACTGTTAGTCTGTTATATATTATGAACATGAAATAGAAAATTAGCTAAAAACCCATAAATAGAAAATAAATTGAAGTTTTATAAGACAAGTGGGTGAAAGACATGTCTAATGTTTTTGAGGAAAAAGAAAATTACACAAATACAAATTGGAGAAAAAATTACTATTGTTATATCGCATGTTGAAGATGTAATACAAGAATTTATACAAATATCGCATTTCTAACATGCGATATAGCAACCTACTCGGACAAACTTATGAAAATAGATGTACCGCATAACTAACATGCGATATAAGTCTAACTATGTATCGCATGTTGATCATGCGATATATGTTTAATAATTACATAAGTTTCGCATGGTCAGTGTAATTTTAAAAAAAAAATTATTTCGCACTTTGAAGATGCGATACAACGACACTATATATATAAACTTGTTCACAATTTGGTTTTGTATAATTGTTTTTAAAAAACTATATTATACATGTAATATTCTCTAAGACAAGTCTATGTTCTTTTAATGTATTTATAATTTAGCAATATATCATTTAAATTTATTTTTATTAAATCCTAGGAGTGTATTTCTTTTTGCTTTTTTTTATGCTGACTTTGACTATTTTAAGCCATTAATTTTTGCAATTATGATCATATGATTTCTAGTATGAGATTGATACCTAAAGGTAGTTATCAAATTTGTGATGTACATGTATGTATTTAGCTTGTTTTGTAGATTAAAGTTAAACAAGATGTTACAACTAGTTATCAAGAGATTGGCCAAAAAAAAAAAAAAAAAACTAGTTATCAAGAGCATATTTATATTGGAAAAAAAAAATATTTCAAGAAAGCATTTTCTCTCTTTTTATTTGTTTATCATGCTAAAAACCAGGAAGATATCTTTTTTTGTTTATGGGAAAATTTAATATTTTTTTAGGAAAAACCACATATATTTTCTAAATTATGAAGTCATTTGTCATTACACTCTCCATAGTAAATAATATTTTATTTACATAGTATTCTATGTCTCACATTATATTAATTTCAAGCACGATTACCTACATCGTTTTGTAAAACACAATCAAACACTTTAAGAAATATCATATTTAAGATTATATTATTATTTTTTTTAACAAAAGAGTTTATTCCTGAAAAAAGAGATACCTAAAAGGTAAGTAGTCATGAAGTTTTTCGGCCCTTGGCCCTTCCAATATCGTGCGACATTTTTAGGTGAACGATAGGGTTTATTTTGATTTCTTTAGCCACAATTATTCTTTATTTTTTCTAAACGTCTTCACAAAATACAAAATGATCTTCCAATTTGGTTTTATATCTGTCTTTTTATTTTTTTTTATTTTTCTCGTGTCTCTACTATGTTATATGTATGTACTTCATAGTTTGCTTTATTATTATTATTATTATTATTATTATTATTATGAGTGATAATATTACGAATTATACATGAGTTTGATAAAATATGCAATTAGATACCTAAAAAATTTTAAAAATCGATCAATTTACTTCATAAAAAACTTTAAAATTAATCAATTTAGTATCTAAAAAAAACTTCACAGGTATACTGTTGGCATGCACGAAAAGTCATTTCAAGTATTAAATTGCATGTATTAAATTAATAAATTTCATAATTCAGATATCTAATTGAATATCTAGAAAAATTAATTAAATAATTTTACTTAATTTAAATAAGAAAAAATACAAAACAAACTTTTAACTTGAAATATCATTTGGTTTAATTGTTTATAATCCATTAGTTAAAAAAAATTTTACAATTGTGCATTTATTTATATATAGTTACTTACACTTTTAGTTGCTATGTTAGTAATATGAAATTATAAAATATCTAAGATACAACAAATTTCCACAGATATAAAAACAAATCCCATATTGTTAAGAAAGAAAAGTTCACTTAGGTTAGAAGTCTATATAAATACAACAACACATTATATCAAGTATATTTATTATTTATATTGCTAATAATACATTAATATTGTAAATAAGAAATAAATTTTGACTTCTGACATGAAAATAATTTAAATATTTATTTTTTAATTGCAATTAACTTATAATTTTTTTCCCTTTTTCTTTTTATTTTTAAAATTTTTATGGTGTGGAATTGTAGGAACCGCTGGATCAAGCTGTATTGGGGTGAAACTGCCAAAACCTGCTAAAACTAGTGGGTCTTTAGCTGAATCAGACTCGCTTTTCATGAGATTTTTTAGTATAAAAATCGCTGAAGACGAGTCAGGCTGGTTTTTGATCTAGAACTGCCCGTAATGATGTTTATCTCCGGCCATATTCGTTAAATTACATTATTGTTATGTTATGTAGGTTTATTTATAATTTTTTTATTCCTATGCGTACGGAGTGGACAAACCTTGCAGATGTCATCTGAAACCACTTTTATTTATGAAGATCAACTTAATGAAACCGTACCAAGATGCTGGCCACTCACAAATGCGATATTTATTATATTCTGGGTCAAATATTCACTTACTTTTGCCTTACAAAACGAGTCTTCTTCTTCCTCGGAGTCGATTGATGAAAGGGTTGCGCTTGAGGTTAATCCTAAACCTTGGGATGTTGTCGCGGAGGAAACTGCAGGCGCCGGCATTTTTCCACTGGATGTTTGCATGGGCAAAACGAGGTTGCCACTGGCTCGCTTACACATATTCTGGAAAGGGGCAGTTGCGATACTGTCAGAAGTAGCGATATGAAACCCATCTGCATCATCTCTATACATATGCATGAAAAAAAATATTACAAATTTTAGTTTTAAAAATAAAATATTGTTATATTCATTAGTCTATGTGTATGTACTATGTTATCTAATCGTATTCAATGACAGGATTTTGGTCCCAAACACCAAGGGGAAAAGAAAAAGAATAAATACACTAAGTACTTTTGTTGCAATGTGAAATTGATGTTGTACACATGTTCATAGAACTAGTACGGATAATATACTTATATAATTGAGAAGAACTGTTACATTGCGGTGGTATTTACTCACACACACCTATTTTGATCTTGTCTAGTGCTTTTCTCAGGGACTTTCGCCGTCTTCTCTTCAGAAACTGAGATAAAAGACAAGGACAAAATCACATACATATGCAACCCGCAATACCTAAATATATTAACAGCTCACTGCCTAGTGTAAGGAGGAATGAAATTCCAATTCAATAAGAATGTAATAAGATTGTAATGGCTATTACAATATTCACTTGATATAAAAAATAAAATAATTAATTATTAAAGTAAAAAATAAAATATCTGTACAATCCCTTATCTTTATTACGTAAAGATGATAATTGCATAGATGATATTTTTAAGATATAGGGTATTTATGATAAAGTTAGAAAAAAAAAATATCGAATGGCAATTCATAGGTGTGGAGACATAAATTATCATTTCTTCAAGTAAACACCGTAATTGCAGTTTTATATAGAACGATGAAGGAATGGATAACTACTCATGCCAAGTGAACGAGCTATAAGTGTTTGTTTGGATTGTCAGATTTTTATTTGTATATTCAATCTATATCTTTGTCGTATATATCTGGTAAATTTACGAGGAAAACTATCAGTTTTTCATCATTATCTGTTTCTTGATAAATATTTATTTGAAAATGACAAAATTATGATATCAAAATGGTCAGGTTATGATGAAACAAATAGACCTTAATCTTTAATTTTTTAAGATTTTGAAGTTCTTTTGTGAATATTTTTATCTTTTTAATAAAAAATAAAAAGCGTTATGTAAGCAAAAACGAGACTCGCAAAAACTTTGAAAGAAAGTCCAAGAGCTTAACACAATCGAAATCACCAAAGAAGATAAAACCATTCTGCCTATCATCTCGTATATCATTCAAACATGGATAAAAATCAATATAATCATTCCCAAAAAAAAAAAAAAAAAAAAAAGAAGAAGAAGTAGAGTCATCCGTACAAATTAGCTGGTCATGAAAAAGGTGAGGATCGAGATCATGTGTACCTCGGCTAAGTGGTGAAGTCCGCCTTCAATTAAGGAAGACATGATAAGGAAGAAGAAGCAAAAAATAGAGATTGCCCATGTTGGTGTCTCTTCCAAAGATCGACCTTCTCCTTGACCAGCCATTCTTTCTCTCTCTCTCTCTCTCGATCGATCGATTGCTTGACTTTGGTTTTCATGAGGAAGAGTATTTATAGATGTTTGCAACGGGCAAGCTGAACTAGTTGGCTTTAAATTAATATATATTTGTGTAGGTACTATATTTTAAGCTACACGTATGACGTATGATGTCTTAGATAATTAAGGATTAGCCTTCGTGCCTCATGGCTTTTACCTGAATTATTGCCTCTTAAAATATGAAGTTCGGAGATGGAGTCAGCAGTTTCATTGAAAACGTTGTAAATTCATCAAATTCTTGGCTTTTATTTTTTATTTTCTTTCCCTCCTTTGTCTTTACAAGCATAAAATCAATTGCCATCTACTCCCAATTTGACCAAGGAGAGAGTTAAGCTTATACGACTTTAATATTTGTTACAAATACTACATATACAATGCATGTAAAAATTTGGGAACACCAAGTAAGAAAGCATTAATTTAGAAAGAATTATTAATGTGAACTAATTAATTAATTGTCCATTTATTTTGTGTTAAGTGACTAGAATCAATAATTTTGTTTCATATTATTGAGATTATTTGAAGAAATTTGACTTATTAGATTTGAAATAAGGATTGTTGGATCATATCGTTATCTAAATCAAACTCTCTTTGATAGGATTATTTTGCATGTAAGAGAAAAACAATTGGCTTAGCTCGTATCAAGCTCATGAGCTATTAAATAAGTTTATTTCAACTTATAAGTTATCATTTAGATGATCTAATAATTATTGTCAAATTTAAGTATCTATAAATACTCAACTATTTCTCATCATTTGTAACTTTAGTAAAGAGTAGAAAAAAATTAACATTTTGTTTTACTTGGACATTTGACCACGGAGATAGTTAAGCTTATACCAATTTAATATATATTATAAATATTGTATATGTGATATGCATATACAAATTTGGGAACACCAAGCAAGAAAATATTAATTTTGAAATAATTACTCATAACCAGCAGAGGTTAGCTCAGTTGATAAGGCTTCAATCCATGACCTCCAGTAGTTAGGGAATCGATTCTTATAGTAGATAAAGGTTTCTTTCTTGTACCTATGGTTATGGATCGATTATTATCAACAATATAAGGATATGGCGTTGTCTTGGTCGATTTTCCTGCAATGATGGAGGGAATGATCACTGTGTTTCTTGTGATGGTGATCGAGTTGAAGCCATTATGAAATTTTTTATCATAAAAAAAAAAATTACACATGCAAACTTGATTTTGTTTGGATTGTCACCAGGGTCAGCAATTTCGTTTCACATTATTAGGATGATTTGAGAAAAATTGATTTTGTAGTTTTAGAAAAAGAATTACGGAACCTGATCATCAATTCGTATCAACCTCTTTTTCCGAGACGTGTTATGAAAGCAAAAGAAAAGTTATTTGACTGTTTGAGCAAAGCTCAATTATTTGGCTTGATGATAAAATACTATTGGTGATTGGCTTGTCAAAAGAAAAAAAAAAAAAAAAAGATGCGTAACCAGACTTCCAAACGATGATAAAATATGTTCTCTTGATGAAAATTCAAAAGGTTTTTTTTTTTTTTTTTTTAAAGGATAAGACAAGTTTTGGAAACTTTCTTATCATATCAATTTAATAGATTGTCTCTTGTTGTATGGGTAGTAGTGTTATCTGGTTTTTTCTTCCTATTTGTTTTGGTTGTATAGCAGTTGTTCTTCCTTTTATCTTTAGCAATTACTTATCCAATGGCACTAAGATTTTCATAATAAGAGTTTTCCTCTGTTGCACAAATTATAGGTTTTCCAGTTGTTTATGACATGTCCTCTTGTGGGGTAATAATACTACCCTAATAATTATATTCTGCATTGACTATTTTATATGAATAGTAGTACTCCTTTGTTTATATATCTTTACGGAGATCCCTTATATTTTATAATCTTTAAGAAGTTGGGATTATATGATTTCTTTTCCTGTATTTTTTAATTCTATCAATAAAATTTGGATTTCCATCTTGCCCCTTCCCTTCACCCCCCATGTTCGGAGTTCAGAAAAAAAAAAAAAATATATATATATATATATTTTATTATTATTTAGCGAATCTCTAAGCTTGTGTCCAAAAATGAAAATCTATGGTATGATATATCAAGCTCGTGATCTAACAGTTGTCAAATTTGAGTGTCTATAAATAGTCAATATTCTCATTATTTATAACTTTAATAAAGTGTAGAAAAATTAACATTCTGTTTCGCTTGGACTTAGTGTAAGATACGCATATCTACAACAGAAAGCTAATTACATGCATGAGCTAGGATTAAAAAATTTATAGAAAAAAAAAATATGTTATTGCAAAAAATATGACAAGACAGGACTACAAAACTTGCCTTTTATTATTACATGATAAAATAATAATACTAATGATATCTTATTTCCTAATTCATTGTGAAACTTTCCACTTGCCTATAAAAGTAATAAAGATGTATTCATCAATTAAATTACCATGAGAGGAGGGATAGTAAGTTTCATAAGAAAAAAGTTCGAATAGATCGATATCGTCGAAATTAGGTTATAAAATTAATAAAATCCAAAATTTTATGGAGTGATTTTGACATGTTTTTCTTTTTCTTTTACTTCTTCCCCCAACGTCCCCCATCCAGCGCTCCTTAAAAGCAAAACCAAATTGTGTTTTATTGAACTTGTGACCAAGCAACGCATAAATGTAAGGTAAAGAATTATACACGCTTGAAATGATGATGATTTGATTTGACTCAGCCCAAGAGTTAAACATAAGTAAATTGAATATCAAAATGGTTTGGTTTTGTTCCAACGGATTTCATCAATACTTATTTGTTTTAAAGTGTATCATTTTACGAATACAAATCCATTATTTAATTTTGCACTCTTACAATTTTGTATAAGATTTTAAGTTTACAAAAAATTTAACAAATAGGTCATAATTGTATATATATGTATATCACAAAAGAATTAATTATGTGTCCATCCAACAAAATCAAATTGCTACTCAAATTTATCTCACAAACTCTCTGCAAACTCATAAAAGTTTCATAGTGAAAATAATAATAATAATAATAATAAAGCAAATACGAATTAGCTTGCCCAATTGTTCCTCATTGCCTAATGCAATGCCAACCGACAATAAATAATGAGTTTAACGTCGAATTTGGTACTTGGATTTTCGAGTATGAACTAATCATGACATAACACATGTCATCTAACGTGACAATTTTTATCATTTTTTATCATATTTTATTTTTTACGTGGCATATTTATAAATTTTTATTTCTTTTTTAAATTTTTTTATCTTGTTTTATTATCTTACCTTTCAAAAGAATTTACACTTGATGAGCTTCAAAAGCTCACGTAAGCATATTAACCTCAAGCCTTCCAAGGCAACACTTTAACCCATTATTCTCTAGCTTTTACTTCTTTTTGCTATAGATGTATCTAATTGCACATTATAAATAGAAGGTTTTGTTGACGAATTAGCAATGTGGGACAATAGCAACATCCTCCTTCATCTGAGATTGGACCTAAAAACAAATTACCATCATTGTTCTCTCTTCGATCTCTCTCTCTAAAACCACCATTAACACGACATAAATGCATTGCCTTCTTTCCAATGCTAAACCTATCCTTAAAAATAGAACAAAGACCCTCATTCTTTTCCTCATCATCTTGAGGATAGATTTTGAAGCTAGTGGCCTACCCACCAGGGTAAGCTCTCCCTTTGGCATATCATAATCTGTATAGATAAAATTGTCATGATCCCTAAAATAAGGTTCTTCCCCAATTTTCATTCCTGGGCTTACATCTAAATCATCAACATTCAACAAAACCTCCGATTCGACACTTCCCCCTAGCATCTCCTCTTCTTCATCCTCAATTGCAATGCCCGGTGATACAAATGTTGAAACAAATCTAACCTCATCATCAGCACCAATAAACAAGCTCACCACCTCTCTTTCGTCTCCATGATCATCGTCTCCTCTCTTTTGTAATGCATTGCCTTCATCCACCAAATGTTGCAACCCAAAACACTAAACCACTACTAACACGACATCAACCACCTCAAATTACCACCTCATCCACCAAATTGTGTAACCCAAAAGCCATTCTTGGTTGATGGTTCAACATTGAAAGTATGACTTGTCATGGTGGTGATGGTTGTGTCGATGTGGTCGAAGATGGAGGTCGATTGTCCATTGAAGGTCATCAATGTTCGCTATCAAGCATTTAATAGAGAGAGAGTGAGTTGAGAGAGAAAATGGAGAGGTGATTGGGTGAAGAAGAACATGGAGTTTGGAGTAAGGATACAAAGAAGAAGATAGAGTCCCACATCGGTGAAGTGTTGACAATGAACCTTCTATATATTATTAAATAGTGCAAACCATGGTTGAGTTAATTTGAAACATCAATTGGTGGAGATCTTAGGAATAAGAGTGGGTCTGTGGGTGGCTCAAAAAAGGAAAAGGAGTGGATCTGTAATATTTAACTTAATAGGTTTAAGAAAAGATTGTTGGACTAATCTGATCGCTTCTAACCTTTCTTAAGCATGTCATGCACTCATGAAAGAGGTTACTAATCTAGGCTACATTGCAAGTTCATTGGTATGATTCTGTAATGTGCATACCCATGTTATTCACTAATCACAAAGGTAGTCGAATAGATGTCATAAGGCTCAAGAATTTATGAATACTCAACCATTCCACTTCTAAAATGAGCATACTCTATTCATTTATCACCAAGGTGGTCAAATATATGTCATCAAGCTCATTAATCTATCAACACTATCATTCCATCTTATTTGACACTTTTGGAAAGACTGGAGAAATAATGTTCTCTAGTGAACATAACCTCTACTCCTAAAAATTAATATGAGTAACAACTATGGATGCAAATGTAAAAATCCGGTTCACAAAAAACTCAAGTTTGATTCGATATTTACTCGAGTTTGATTTGAAGATAGTCAAATCGAACTTGAACTTGAACTCAAATTTTAATAGTTTATCAAGCTGAACTTAAACTTTTTATAATCAACTTGATTAGTTCATAAGTGTAATCAAGCTGAGTGGAGCATAAGTTTTAATTGAATTCGAATCAAGTTTAAGTATCAATGTTAATTTAATTATAATTTATTTTTTTTAATAAATTAAACATAAACAAGCTTAATCGAGTCGAACTCAAGATTATATAGTTTTATTTTAAACTAAACTCGAGTTAAAAATATTAAGCTCTATTAACTCAAATCAAACTTGAAATTTTAAATTTCGAGTCGAACTCGAATTCGAACTTAGCACTAACCGTCTTGATCCGACTCATTTTTAACTCTAGTAACAACATTTTGGTATTAGTGCAATTAATATTTTTATCATTTATCCACGCTTTTTTTATTTTTTTGTTAAGAAAAAAAATAAATAATAATTCTATTATGCTATGATAGCCATTAAAGTCTAATTATATGCCAACTCTGTTCTATCAACATGAATTTTCAATTCTATTCCATTCTTTTTCCCTTTCACAGCTAACATTGTACAATACCTATCGGATTTCAATATATACGATAATAAGATTGGTAGTTTTTAAAATAATTAACTATATGTAGTAACAAGATATTTTTTTTAATTCTAATAACGACAAATACCAAATTTTATTAATTTTTTTAGGGTGTCATTCTTGATGTTTTATTTATTTTCGTTGTTGTTACTTTTTTTTATTTCTTTGTTGTATTTGTTTAACCATGATTACCTTAAGTATTTAAAATATTAGAGAATCCCTATATTAAGCCTAATAAGAATATATTCAAGTCTTTCACTATTTGAGGTAATAAGCTTTAGAAAATTGACAATTAAGCTGAATATAATTTATATATTATGTAGAAATGGACTTTGGTAGTGAAATTAAGTCCAACTAGAATAAAATTGGATATTAGACTTAATGAATATGATATAAGTCCAATAGAATGAATTTAGCTCTTTAATTAGGCGATTGGATCCTCTAATTCCTATTTAGGCCAATTATGTGTATTTTAATACTTTTGGGCCTGAGAAGGGATATTTGAATGTAATAGATAATTTAATACTTAGAAGTAAGTAATAGACATGAATATTTTGAAATTAGGCTTAATTGGAAATAAGTCAAGGGTATCAAGCCCATTATGGGAATTTAAGTCCATAAAGCATAAATTTGATAAATGGCTTGATTTTTTAAGCCACAAGGTTCTAAAGCTTATAAAGAAAGTCCATTTAGTCATGTAAGACCTAAAATTAACATGATGAAATGTTGATACAAGCAGATTTAGTCCATAAAGTGTAAATTTTGTAAATGAATTGGCTTTTAAAAATTGCATGAAGCACCTAAATTTTGGTGTTGATATGTGATTGAATATAATATCATATAATTAAATGGAGATGTTAAAATTTTTCACAAAAAAAGTCCAGTTTGACAAGTTTTTACTATTATATTAAAACACTAATCGCTCATTCACTTCGTCGTACATAATAAGAGGGGGATTGAATTCCAATTAAATAGAAATGTAATAGGATTATAATGACTATTACAATATTTACTTAGTATAAAAAATAAAACATGTAATTATTATAGTAAAAAGTAAAATATCTATAATTCCCCTTATCTCTAGTATAGGTGATATTTTCAAGATAGAGGTATTTATGACAAATTGAAAAATAAACCAATAATTCATGTGTGTGGATATGAATTGCTATTCATAATTTTAAAGAATAGCAATTCATTTATATCAAGTGAACATTTTAATAGTAGCTTTATGTAAAACGTGGAAGGAAATAATGGTTATTCATACCAAGTGAACGAGCTGGTCAAAATCTTAAACATTTCCAATGAATTGAAAACCATATGACTTCTCATAGGAAATTATGAAATCTCGAGCACAAGCAAGTAGCTATAGTTTGTGCTTGATGACTAAATTCAACTTTCACACCACTTGATAAAAGGGAAGAGCATTCTAAATTATGTTATGTTTAGCAAATTTTGTATAAAGTGGAAAGCTATGATAATTTATGGAAAGCTATAGAAAAGAAATGAAAAGAAAGGAAATTCAATGAACGAAACTTTTACTAATATTTGGATATTAAAAGTAGAAATGGGAGGAAAATGAAAGAAAATAAAATTAGAGGTAGACAAATTTTTCCTCCTCCCTTTTTTTAACTCTTAGCTTATTGAAGGTGAGAAAGGTGATTTCCAACCACTGTTCACCTTTTTCTCACCTTTCCTCCCGATTGTGGAGAGAAAATGGAGAGGGGAAAAGGTAGAAATATTTCCATTCCTTTCCAACATTTTGCTTAGCTTTCTGTAGTAGCCAAACATCACTTTTCCTTAAACTTCAACTATTTTTCTTCTTCCTCTTTAGCTTTTTGTTCATCCAAATATAGCATTAAGTTTGTTTTCTTCCCAGTTGTTCTAAAAAGCTCATTAAAGACTAGATAACTAACTTTTCTCAACCTAATATAGTGTTAGGTTTGTTTTCTTCCTAGTTAACGTAGTGTACAAGCGAATGAATTATCGCAAGACGTTGAATCACACATAATTACCGTCCTGTGATCTTCAAAAGCCTAAGGAATTCTAATAATATTTAGACAATTGGCATCAAATTCGAAATCTTACGCAATAATTCGATATTTGGGATAAAGAGCAAAATAAACTCTAAGAAATATCATTCAAAATGTCAAAAGATAATGTTTTGTTTTGTCGTAGGGCTTACATAAATATAGACACCAAGATATTGGCGAATACCACATATGATCAAGAAAAGAGTACCTATAATCACATGAAAACCATGAAAGCCAGTTGCTAAGGAAAAGGTAGAACCATAAATACTATCCGAAATAGTGAAGGGTGCTTGATAATATTCCATTCCTTGAAAGCCAGTGAATACTAGAGCCAGTGAAACGGTAGCTACTAAAGCGTAAACTGCTCGTTTTTCCTTCCCCGCGAGTATAGCATGATGAGCCCAAGTTACGGCAGCTCCGGATGAAAGGAGAATAGGGGTATTAAGTGCCAAGAAAAAAGACTAAAACCTATTAAATAGTATTTAAAAGGAAAAACTAAAATTGATATCCTATTAAAAGACATTAAATCCTATTAAACCAACATCCTATTAAATATCCTGTTAAAAGATATTGAAACTCTAGCATTACAAAAATTGTAAAATTTTAAAAAACAAGCAAAGAAGGTCAGCTTCAAAGCTAGCGGCTAGTCCTATGCCAGGCATAAAACCGGTCTAGACTACAATGTTGTTTCTTCTCGCCATCTTATACCATTTCTTCCATTGCATCTATTTCTAACTCTTCCTCTGCATCATTCTTCCCAGGTGGACAAAATTCGCCCTCGAATTTTTACCATGTTATGCTGGAACCAAATGGAATTAACAAGGCAAGCTTTAAAAAAATAGATCCAACGTCGATATTTTCTTTGTCTCTGGCTATTTTCTTCTAAAAATGGGCACTACTACCATTACGCAGCTTAGCAGGCTTGGACTTAATAGATCCCCTGTTCAGCACCAACACAATCTTCACCCCTTTATCACCCTCTAGAATGATACAAGTGGACTGGAAAATGTTTGTTCTCAGCTAATTTTCCTCAACTGTTCTAGGAGTCATACATGACCTCCTCACTACCAAAGTCTCTCTTCTATCTCTTTCCAAACGCTCTTCCTCCTCATACTTCTCATTAAAAATAGGTTTTTCATCTATCTCAGCCTCAAACACATCATCATATTTTTTGAAAATTTCTTTGTCATCATTCTTAGTGTCGAAGGCAAGTCCTTCACTACCCACAGCTTCAAACAGAGGTTCATCATCCTCATCCTCCTAAACAAAAGAAAGGTCATCCTCTTCATCTTCCTCATAAGCGTCAAAGATAGGATCTCCATCATAGTAGCCCCCATCAATAGAAGAGGAAACATCATTAGACCTCATATTAGGATTAGGGTTCTTACCTCTATTCCGATTCACCATAATCTCCTCCATCCTTTTTAACATCGGATTAAGGTATATGAAAGGGTTTTCATTCCTTTGGGTCCCCATCAATGCACCCATTTTTTTTGTAAATCAATCCACCATCCTGCTAAATCGATGTTCCATTGCACCTATCCATTCATTGACTGTCTGTCCGATCCATTGATCTAGGTCATCATGACCATAAGTTTCATCTACCGCAGTGCGACGTTAATTGTCTTGTTGTTTAGGAGGCATCTTCTCTAAGAGTAAAACTCGGCTCTTATACCAACTGACGCAGCGTACAAACAAATGGATTATCATAAGACGTTGAATTACACAGGATTACTGTCCTGTGATCTTCAAAAGCCTAAGAAATTCTAAGTATATTTAGGCAATTGGCATCAAATTCGAAATCTTACACAATAATTCGATATTTGGGATAAAGAGCAAACAAGCATTGAGAAATATCATTCAAAATGTCAAAAGATAATATTTTGTTTTACCCTAAGCTTACATATATATAGGCAAAACCTATTAAATAGTTATAAATAACATTTAAAAGAAAAAACTAAAATTGACATCCTATTAAAAGACATTAAATTCTATTAAACTAACATCCTATTAAAAGATATTAAATCCTATTAAATATCCATATTGAAACTCTAACATTACAAAAATTATAAAATTTTAAAAGACAAGCAATGAAGGCCGGCTTCAAAGCTGGCGGCTTATAGTCCTATGCTGGTGGCATACATGGAAAGGCCGGCGGTGTAAAACCGATGTAGACTTCAATGTTGTTTCTTCTTTCCATTCTATGCCATTTCTTCCATTGCATCAATTGCCACCTCGTTCTTACATCACCAGTTATCTTGGAAAGCTCGTTAAAGACTCGATGACTATCTTTTCTCAATTTGCCAAATTTTTGAAAATTATGACATGTTGCCACAATTTGAATTATAGCAAAATTTTAAATTGTAGCTTTTCTTTTTAAACAATAAACAGTAAACATATTATGTGGACATATGGAGCTCAGAAATACAACACAGAGGTCAATTATATCAGTAGATGTAAATATTTTGAGGTAAGTTTATTTAATTCGAGTAATTTAAAAGAGGTCATAATGTTTGGAGAAATTAATAAATTGAGATCTTTATTGATATGTGTCAATAAGATAAATATTTAATTAAAATAAGAAGCACGACATGTTGTAGCATGTATCAATGAAGATCTTAGTTGACCTACTTCTTCAAATATTGAGACCTTTTCTATACCACTCAAAACATTAATATCTTAAATAAACTTAACTCTAAATGTTGAAACCTTTTGATATAATTTACTCTATTTCTTTGGTATCTTCATTAAAGCCATTGACTAATTCACCAAAATTCTTCACCGTCAGTAAGATATGGCTCCTTTCGCCACCCGAATTTTGCTCGTGTACTTTCAATCGATCCAATGAAGATAATCATTCGTTGTTATGACGGAACGATTTGTTTTATTTTTTTAATCTAATTCTATTTTTTTTTTTTTTTTCCCTTTTGTCTTTAGATTTTTCCTTCTTAAAGGGAAAAAAAAAAAGAACTTTTTAGACATTCTTTAACTATTTACTAATTAGTTCGGCCAAAAAAAAATACTAATTAAATTTCACATCATTCGTGTGTGTAAGCTTTTAATGGATATAAACATCATCTTTGAAAAAAGCAGGAGAATGTATAATTTTTTCTGGTTAATAAAAAATAGTATTTGAATTTTCGTAAAAAGTTTAATCAGGTGCTTGAAGTTTGATTTTGATATTCTTTTGTATTTAAATAAATTTTTTGTATATATTTTTTTGCACCTGATTGAACTTACTTAGATAAGAAAAATATGCTTAATACTTATTTCTAGTACAAAAATTATTAAAACTAAACTTCAGGCAAGAAAAAACATGCTTCAGGTATCAATTGTTCAAAACTAAATTTCAAATACCTTATTAAACTTTTTACGAAATTTAAGTTACCGTTTTTCACATTATCTTTTTTTTTTTTTTTCATTTTTCTCTTTTAGCTTCTAGTTCTTTTGTGGGACTATTGTCAATTTCTCCCTTCCCTTCCGGCGCCACAAACCAACCACACCACCACCCACAACCCCCCCCCCCCCTCGCTGAGCACTTGTAAGCGGAGTGAGTTTTATCCCTTTAAGAGAGACTACAATATCTCATGTGAAATAGATTGAATTTTCGAGAGATACCCATTTATTCAATTGGCCTCCTAACTGCTTATCTCTTAGCCATCTTGGATGAATTGGTTTGATTTATGCAAAACACGTGATTGTATCATTTACACAATTATCATGGCATTCATAATAATCTGATGCTTGATAATAGTATTTATATTTTCAAGCAAATCACTAATTAAAAGACTCTAAATTAATTAATTAATTTTGTCAAGGACAAAAGTAGGGTCTATATTAACAATTAAACTGTAGGGTGGGGGATTATATATTGAACTATGTCTTAGGCATTGTGATTTTTCTATGATATAAATTGCGACGACCCTCGATATTTCTGAATAAACATTTTAGTCCTGCGTCATGATCCTATTTAATTACCAAAAATGAATAATATATGGTTTTCCTATTATGATATTATCTCGTCCAATCTGAAGTCAGTCGAGAACACCTAATCGGTAAAAGAAAAAAATTAGCCGTCAAAATCTGGTGGATAATAATTAAAGGTACAATAGAGAATCTTCAACTTTTATTAATAATGGTAAAAGAAATACATTAGCCGACAAAATCTCGTACAAAAAATAATTAAAACTGTAATAGAGCAACATCAACTTTTATTAATATGGTAAAAGAGATATATTAGCCATTAAAAACTGTTCGATAAATCATTAAATAGGGTAAATGTTAAATTTGATATATAAACTTGTAAATATTTAATTTGGTACTCAAGGTTTGAAGTAATCAGTTTAATATCCTATTAAACTTTTTGTAATAATTTTTAATACCTCTTTAATACTGTTTACTTTATATACTAATAAAGAGTAAATTATCTATTATTAAACTTTTACTATTTTTCCAATTAACACATTTTAATACTGAGAGACTACTTCTTCTACATCAGAAAAAAACCAACCAAGTTGGTGAGATAATCAAGTTATACGAAAACTTTGATTAAAAATTAAATTCAATATATCAAATTTGTTTATATCAAATTAAACTTTTATACAAGGTTTATATACTAAATTAACTTTGTTAAAACTATAATAGAGCATCATATGCTTTTTAAGGCAACTAAAGCATCATCTTTTAAAAGCTGAAGCTTACCCAATAGAAGTGCAAATAAGTCAAATCGAGCCAGGCTTTTGAATATATAAACCCAGTTCGTTTAACAAAGTAGAGCTCAAGTCCGAATCTATTATGAGTTATGACTTATTTAACTAAATGAGCTAAATTCGATTTTCTTTATGTAAATAATAACATATAATTATATTTATAATATCGTATTAATATGTTAATAGAGTTCTTATTATATAATAAGCATGGCAACCTAAAAAAGAGTTTGGATTCAATTCATTTAACTAAACAAGTAAAACTTAGTTGCCAGTAGGGATAACAATAATCAATATATTTGATCTTTTTCATAGCTTGCAGGTGCAAGGAACCTCAACTTTAAAATAATAATAGTAATAGCCATCGACCCAACCAATCATATTACACAATCCTTTGAAAAAATGTGCATAAAAGTCAACTTAGGGTGTGATGATGCGATGTCTTGGATTGGTGATACTCCATCCTTATCACGTACTTATCATTAACCAACTACTTGGTCTATACTGGTACGGAAATCAGTGCCACGCAGATTTCGGAACAACGTACGGAAAGTCCAATTTCTTGCTTTTATTTTTATAGTTCAAAACAATCCAATCTACAGCCAAGCCTAGCATATATATAAGCTCAAGCCGAGAATTCTCAGTCATAGCCGTGGCTCGTAAATGGGGTTGAGCCAGTTAGCTCTCTCGGTTTGGCGTCAGTTTGATCCCAAACTAATTTGGTTTATGGCTATTTAACTCTTCTAGATTTTTAAATTTCTTTCAATATTTTGAGATTTTCAACCAATTTTCTTTTGTCATTATTAATCCTATATTATTTCATTGGACTTCAAAGTATACTTATATGTTGTCAGGTATTAGTTTTTTCTTAATGAAATCAAGAGCTTTTGTGAATTAGGATGTTACACCAAATGAAAAAATATTATAGGCAACGCTCCATCTATGTTTTACGAAACTCGTGCAAAAGTTTAAAAATAGTGTCAAATATTTATGTGAATATGTTTATACAGAAATCCATATATAAAGTCTAGACCTGCCCAATCCTTAGAGAGAATTTTAATATTTAATCCTGAAGTCTATCTATTTTCATTTGAAAATAGCTTATTGTAGAAATATTTGTAATGGTAAATTTGTTTTAAAATTCATTAAATATTCCAGTTACGCAAGGACTTATACTCTTGGAAGAGTTAGAAGCTTATAGCTTTTACTATTTCATTAAAAAAAATAAAAATAAATTTGGCACTACCAAATGCAGAGTCGCTTCTCCAGAAGATGACAGAAAAAACAATAACATCAACAATAGAAGAAAGACACCTCGGAGATGATCTATTGTTTGTTGACAGACTACATTTTTTAAAAACTTTTTTCTAATAAATTATTTATAAAAAATTAGATACAAATAAAAAAAAGTTTACGATTCTTATTAAAAAATTAAATAGATTAAATATAAATCGGATATAGTTATATATATCATTTTAAAAAAATTATAAATACAAATAAAAAATAGACCATTCAAACGTATGCTAGTTGAATTTAGGATGTTTAGTTTAGGAGGTAGGTATCAAGAAATTAAAAATTTCTTTAAAAAAAATAAAAAAAAATAAGTAAAAAGCCATTGCCGTACACCTTCACATAAGGATGACGTATAATTTCCTAAGATTCCGTACCGACAGATTGCTTCGATTGGTTCGTTTTTTGTTAGTGACAACTCACATAACCGGCGCCTTATTTTACGGTTGGATTATGCCCGGTCCTTAAATTTTGGTTGACTAGAATGTCTTTTAAGCGTATAACACGTCTGGTAACTTTATAAGTAAAAATTATATAAATATAAATTTTATAATTTTATATTACAAATATACCGATCCATATTGTATCTATGACATATGATTAATATTTTTACAAAGAAATCACATATATTATATGGGATTTATAAATTATAAACTTCATACTAACACATGCAAAGTGAATGCTGTATGTTATAAATACTACAATCATGAAAAGTAAATATCACATTTATAGCATGTGGCATCCATAGAAAAATCAAAATCACACTACATAAGTATGATATTGTATTGGAATTTTAATAGTTATATTTATGTAATTGGTATTTATGTAAATTTCTTTTGCAAGCCGTAAACATTTAATAAAATCTGTTTTAAGGATTAAATTTTAAAAATAAAGGAAAATGAAAAGATAAATTAAAATGGTCTATATTTTTACTTAAAGAATTAATGTGTATGGTATTAGGTTATGTTCATATGAGGATTCCTTAGCACAAAATTGTATTTTCTTTCTCCTCCAACACAAAGTGGTAGAGGTTATCAATTTCCACATTGAGTTTTTTAGTGAATGAAAATCAGATCTTTAGCTTTAGCTTTCATTATGCTATTTATTACTAAACTAACAATTGTTAGATTTAATTATTTCTATTTCTTTATAGAAAAGGACTTATTGAGAAACTCTTTTAAGAACTATATGAATGCAATGAAAAGGATATTAGAAAGGAGAATTTCATATATTGATAAGTCGCATTAAATTGAGCCAATTAAAGTTCTTAAAAGTAAAGATAATCTTATGTTATAGTAAGTAGTTTGGATTACTATAATCATCTTAATTATCAAACAATGTTATGCCACTTAATTATGTAGTTGGTAGTTCCACCATTTTCTCTAGTGGTGGTCTTGCGATGGCTTTGGAAGTAAAATGTTTAGCGCACCGAGTTTTTCAGTCAAATGCTACGTCCGATAATGAATTTTGGAATATTCTTCTTGCTTTTGGATGATAGATATAACTCATATAACAACTGTTGGACTTTTAAAGAGAAGTGCTAGGAAATAGGACATCTATACAAATAATGTTCTGAACATGTCAAGAAAATTATATTTCAACATACCAAACCATAAACAAACCGAAAAATATTATTGCTAGCGGGGTTTCTAGGCTTACTTCAGTTTTATTTTCTCGCAAGGGATAAATGCGATACAGCTCTTAAAATATGGGGTTAGGTACAGATAAATTTTCCGCTCCATAAACCTTGAAAGTATGATCTATTTACTCATAACATTTAAAAATATACGTATAAAACCCTCAAACCATTGATAGAATTCCCAAAGTATTGCATGAATAAAGACACTTATATCATGATCGGTACATAGAAATCATTTTTAATGAAATAGATTAGAATGAAAGGAAGAAAAGGTGCAACTAAATGATCAATCCATTCCTTTATTGAGATATATTATAGAATGGAATGAGATGGATATGGTATTTGTCAAAAATATTATCAACAATAAATGTGAATAATAAATATGTAAGAAGATAAAAAGGTAATTATAATAGCAAACATTAAGGTGGATGGAAAGGAATCACAAGTCACCTATTCAAGGGCTCGAATTACTTTTGGAAATCGTGATTCCAACTTTTAAAAATTCATTCAAATGTAGGAATGAAAAAGAAACTCAAAATCACGATTCCATTTCAAGTTCATTCCTACATTGCAAACGTGAAATTAGGATCTAGCGATAGTTTGTGGTGTATATGTATAATTTTAAATGGGAAATGCTTCATATGCAAGAATGAACCTACAATAATGTAAGGACCCGTTATCACCCCTATACTTGAAATAGGAGATAACGGTTCCCCAACCACATATAACCCCTAAGATTATATGTAAGGTTGCTTAAAGGAATTGTTTGAGTAATTGATTATCTAATTCTATAAATATATCATATTATGAGAGACATAAATTTTTTTTTAAAAAACCTTAATCAAAACTATACTACAACACATTTTGGCAAAGGAATTAACCCAACTTCTAAATAGCTAAATACATACATATATATATACATATTATATCCTAAGGCTTCTTACAAGCCTTAACCAAAATCCTCAAAACATAACCCAACTAACACTATAATTACACCATCAACCAAAAAGAATCTCACCTAATCTATTACATTTATAGGGTCCATTGAGTCCATGGTCATCTCTAATCCTCCAACCCATCAAGAAAATCTTCAAAGTCGGTTCCGTACCCCATACTCGTATAGAACTCATCGGAATCACCGCCTGAAATAAATAAAATATGAGCCAAAGGCCCAGTACACAAGTAACGAATACAAAATGCGAAGTGGATCACACATTCTTAGGCTAAATACATTATGCAACAATCACTTGTTTATTATTAAGTCTTTAGTTAGTAAAACAACACAGGAGTATTCAAACTCCGGACAACAAGGAACGAGTATTACGTTCGCCTCCCCGAGTGGTCCCTACTGTTCATACAGACTAGGCAGCCCCACCTTCCGACGTAGCTTGTAATACTAAGAGATCCTGAGTAACGCATCACGACGCTCAGGGGGTTGATATGAGCAGCTCGGATACTCAAATCTCCTAAACAATTCTATCCATTAACGAGGAGCACCCTGCCCCCAATCTGAGCAGGGTGCCGCTCTCCGAACTAGATTCAACGGCAAACAACGACAATCAACACTCATATATCAATAGGATTTTCTTAATTTAAGGTAGCTTAATTTTGATGCCTACCCTAGCAAAGAGACAGACAAGTTACTACGTACCTGATATAGCTCGGGAATTAACGGGGTTGACTGGGCAAGGATCTATCACTGTTTAAATCAATATTAAATTCACACTTAGCTTAAGCACTAGTTAACTAGTATAAAAGATAAATATATCAAAGAAATCCAAATAAATTAATAAAGGTCATAATAAAGCATTTAAACATCCTAATATATCCTAAATCGCTTACAAATACTTAATTGCTCATATAACAAACTTCGGAAAATTTTAGAAAAAGTTTTTAAAATTAAAAGCGCAGGGATACGTCGGCAGCCAAAGCCGGCGGCTTTGAGCCGGTGTTTGATACTCTGAAAATCAACATTGCCAACGCTGGCAGTGTTCAATGGTACGCCGACTACCTTCATTCTACGCTGGCGACCTTGAGCCAGCGTAGAATCCAAAACCCAAAATTTTTCAAAAGGTTCAGAGAGGTCTAAGCCGTTCGCTTATCCAGATACGCGGGCGGCTTTGACACATACGCCGACGGCCTTGACTTCCAGCAGCCAGCGTACAATATGAATGAAAGAACGCCGGCTGACTTTTCTAGCAAAAGCCAGCGGCGTAGAAACTCAAATTGCCGGCGTACGTTCTGAAGAACAAACGCTGGCAATTTTTATTGTAAAAGCCAACGGTGTAGAAAAGCGACGTTAAAAAATTTGAATCCAATGCTGCCTCTACGCCAGCGGCGTTGAATTCCCAGGTGCCGGCCTACGTTCAAATTTTAGCCAACACGAAAATTGTTTTTGATTTCCCCTATTTTACTATACTTTGTTCATTTCTCAAAATTTCTTCAAACTAAATTCAAACTTTTCAAAGCTTGTTATATGATCCAAATACTATCCTAACAACATAAATTCTACTTTTAATCATCAAAACACTAATCACACTTCAAATTCACATATCAACTACTCATTCTTCAATCTTCCAAAATACTCATCCCCACACATCCACACTCCTATAAGATATATACTACCACTCCATTAATCACATAAGCTCATCCAAACTATCATCCATGCACCAATTCAATCTCATAACAATCATCACCTCAAAATCATATATATTCTAACATTTACAAACAATTCAACATAGAACATAAAAATAAAAGATAGAGTTTGTATTAAACTCACATGATTGAATCTTGGCTTGGAATGATATTCAAATCCTTAAGCTTGTAATAAACGTTGGCTTAGGGTTTAAGATTTTGGGATGAGAAAAGGAAGAAAGAAAGAAGAAAGAAAAGAAAAGAAGTGAAAATTCGTATGAAAATAGGGCTGCCCAAAAAGAGGTCTTAATTTGTTTAAAATCAAGCCAATACTCATCCAACAATTGTCATTAGGGTATATTTGACCTAAGGTTAATTAGGCAAATTTCAAATGCATTTGAATTGAATTTACGCTCAAAAAGTGGGTCTAAAGTTTACAAAATTCTGTCATAATCTAAACAAATTCAAAAATAATTTGATTAAATTCTAAACATAATACATGCATATTAATTTGCGAAAAGACACACACATTCATTACACTATACACACATTTATACATATCAAACAATAATATTAATTTCATAATACTATTCACATATAAAATAACACATTCATTAATTATATTAACTAAGCGCGCGCGCACGCACACACACACACACACACACACTATATATATATATATATATATATCATTCCAATACACATAATAATTTAAGGAATTCATGGCTATTTCATTCTCTCCTCCTTCAAAAAGTTTCGTCCTCGAAACTTAGCTTACCTTAACACTATTCAAATAACTCGGGTACTTCTGCTTCATTTCGTTCTCGGGCTCCCATGTCGCTTCCCTCTCGGTTTGTCCCGTCCACAAAACCTTCACATAAGGATTACTTTTCTCCTCAACACTTTATCAATCCTATCCAAGACTTTGATCGGTTTCTCCACCGTGCTCAAATTTGGTTGAACCTCCGGTTGATGTGTAGAAATGATAGCTTCGGGATCTGATATACACTTTCGAAGTTGTGACACATGGAATACATCATGCACTTCCGACAAATTTGGTGGTAGAGCCAATCGATAAGCTAATGGTCCAATTCTTTCTAGAATCTCATACGGACCAATATACCTTGGATTCAATTTGCCTCTAGCTCCAAATCTAATAATCCCTTTTGTTGGAGAAATTTAAGAAACACATGATCACCCACTTCAAACTCCAATGGTCTTCTCCTCATGTCGGCATAGCTTTTATACCGATCTTGAGCCGTTTTCATCCTTTGCTTAACCTTGGATTTTATCCACTGCTTGTTGTACCAATTCTGGACCCAAAATAACTCTTTCTCCAACTTCATCCCAATGTATTGGAGATCTGCATTTCTACCATAAAGCGCTTCATAGGGTGCCATTGAATTGTTACTTGGAAACTATTGTTAGGCAAATTCAACAAGTGGCAAATAAGTATCCCACTTATTGCCAAAATCTAGAGCACATGCTCTAAGCATATCTTCCAAGATTTGAATCGTTCTTTCCGATTGCCCGTCTGTGGATGAAATGCAGTACTAAACTGAAGTTGAGTACCTAAAGCGGCATGTAGACTTTTCCAAAACCGGCTGACAAAGCGAGAATCTCGATCAGAAGTAATTGTCTTCGGAATCCCGTGTAATCTCACTATTTCTTTGATATAGATATGTGCCATTCTTTCTAAGAATCTCCAACCCTCAAAGGTATGAAATGAGCCGATTTCGTTAATCTATCCACGATTACCCAAATAACTTCATGTTTGGCAATAGTCTTGGGTAAAGCCGATATGAAATCCATGGTAATATCATCCCATTTCCATTCAGGTATGGATAAAGGTCGAAGTTCTCCTCCGGGTCGTTGATGCTCGATTTTTATTTGTTGACAAGTCAAACACTTGGATACATATGAGCAATATCTCTCTTCAAACCTTCCCACCATAAATTTTTCTTCAAATCTCTATACATTTTGGTGGTTCCCGGTGGATCGAATATGAAGATGAATGAGCTTCCTTCAGGATTTCTTCTCTCAACTCATATGGCACAAAAAGTCGATTCCCATATCTAATAACTTCATCCTCATCAATTCTCAACTCTTTTCTCTTCCCTTCTCCAATGGCTATCTTTATTCTTTTAACTTCATCATCTTGCTTTTGGACTTGTTTAATCCTTTCCAAAATTGTCGGTTGCAAGGATAATTGAGCCAATATCACATCAACTTGCTCTAATGTAACTCAAGTTCTAACTTCATGAAATCCATCTGAATTCTCTTTGGCTAGAAATCAAAGTCACATCATCCATTTGCTTCTTCCTACTGAGTGCATCCGCTACTACATTAGCTTTCCCAGGATGATAAAGTATTTCCACATCATAATCTTTAATCAACTCAAGCCATCTTCTTTGCCTCATATTAAGTTCTCTTCTGTGAATATGTATTTCAAACTCTTGTGATCCGTGTAGATCTTGCATTTCTCTCCAAACAAATAATGTCTCCAAAGTTTCAATGCGAGAATCACTGCTGCCAATTCAAGATCATGCACCGGGTAATTCTTCTCATGGGGTTTTAGTTGCCTTGATGCATAAGCTATAACTTTTCCATCTTGCATGAGAACACAACCGAGTCCTTGGATAGATGCATCACTGAAAACTTCAAATTCCTTTCCACTAACAGGCAATGCCAAAATAGGAGCTGATATCAATCTTTCTTTCAACTCTTTAAAACTCCTCTCACTTGTCATCCCACACATACTTAGTATTCTTCCGTGTCAACTTTGTTAATGGAGATGCAAGTTTCGAAAATCCTTCAACAAACCTTCGGTAGTATCCAGCTAATCCAAGGAAACTTCTAATCTCACTCACATTAGTAGGCCTTGCCCATTTCAAAATGGCTTCAATCTTCATTGGATCAACCGAAATACCTTCCTTTGAGATAATATGTCCAAGAAAGGATATTTCTTCCAACCAAAATGACACTTGTTAAATTTCGCATAGAGTTTCTTCTCTCGGAGTTTTCGTAACACAAGTCTTAAATGCTCTCGATGCTCTTCCTTGTTCCGAGAATATATCAGAATATCATCAATGAATACTATGACAAATGAATCCAGATAATCCTTGAAGACTCTATTCATCAAATCCATGAATGCGGCTGGAGCATTGGTTAACCCAAAAGGCATCACCAAAAACTCGAAGTGTCCATACCGAGTTCGAAAGCCGTCTTCTGAATATCTTGCGATTTGATCTTGAGTTGATAATATCCTGATCTCAAGTCGATCTTAGAAAACACTGTGGCTCCCTTTAACTGATCGAACAAATCATCGATCCTAGGTAAAGGGTATTTGTTCTTATAGTAACTCGGTTCAATTCCCGTAATCAATACACATGCGTAAACTTTCATCTTTCTTCTTGACAAACAGCAGGAGCACCCCAGGGCGATATACTCGGTCTGATAAAGCCCAAATCTTGTAACTCTTGCAATTGTAACTTCAACTCTTTCAATTCAGCTGGAGCCATTCTATATGGAGCTTTAGAGATAGGTACCGTTCCAGGCAATACCTCAATTCCAAACTCTATCTCCCGATCCGGTGGTAATCCAGGTAACTTCTCGGAAATACATCCACAAACTCATTCACAATTGGCGTCATTTTGATATCCACTTCTTCAATATTTATAGCTGCCACAACTGGTTTTTCCCACAGCTCCATAAACTTCATACTCCTAGGTCTTAACCTCTCCAATTATATGTGAAACTCCCTTCAATCAAGCCAAAACTTAACTCCGCCTTACTACAATCAATCGTGACCTTATATTGATTTAGCCAATTCATTCCCAAAATCACATCAAAATCAGATAAAGGCAACACTATCATATCAATAGGCATGTTCACATTTGAAATCACAACACTTATACTTTTACACACACAAGGATGTCTATTTTCAATCACCAACGGAGTAGTCACACACATAACACGATCAATCAACAATTCAGAGGCAAGCTCACAATCATTCATAAAATTTTCAGAAATACAAGCATGAGTTGCTCCAGTATCAATTAGCACATATGCATCCCTATTAGCAACACTCAGTATACCTGCCAAAGTGTCTACTGAGGGTGTGTCCTCAATCTGCTGTAAGGCAAAACCCTCGGATTTGTCTTTCCCTTCTCTACATCAACTCCACTCTTCACATTAGGTCGGTCCTTGCAATTAGCAATGTGATGCCCTCTTTGCTTGCAATATGCAAAAAAGAACCGATGGTAGTTTTGGATTCTTGCACTCTCTAGACTTATGCCCAACTGACCACATGAGAAACATGCATTGGGAGTCCACTTGCAATCGGACAACTCATGAGGACCATAGCACCTAAAACATTTCTTTTCAAATGCAAGTGTAGGAGCTTTATATACCGGCTTTTGATCTCCTTGTCGTCCCATAAATGGCTTCTTTCCTTTACCAACACCCCGATAATTATCATAGGATGAAGTGGAAGCGAGTCTCTTTCCCAGAAATGCAGCTCTCTTTGCTCTTCTAATCCTACTATCATTCTGAATTTGCTCCATTAGCAAAGCTTTGGCCACCGTATTTGATAGGGTATGCAACTCAAATTTCTTCACTTCACTTTGGATTTCTTCATTCAGTCCATTCTGAAATTTCTGAACTTTCATTCTCTCATCTCGGTAATCACCTCCAGCAAAACGCAACAGTCTACAGAATTCACCATGATATTCATCTACAGTCTTGCTCCCTTGTCTCAAGTTCAACCAAACAGCTATCATTCTCTCTCTCACTGAATTCGGAAAATACTTGATGAAAAATATATCCTTGAATGCATTCCATGATATGGGTAGTTGTAGATTTCCACTTGTTAATCTCCACCAATTATAAGCCTCTTTCTTCATCATGTAAACCGCTAAATCCACTTTATTATCTTCCGGGGTTCTACTGGCTGCAAATGTTTTCTCAAGCTCCTCTATCCACCCTTCAGCTACTGTAGGGTCGGTACTAGTACCATCTTGCTAAAATCATGTAATTTGATTTGATTGGATTGATCATTTACAGGAACAACCTCATTTGATCTCATCCCTTGCTGGTTACCTTACTTCATGAGATGCTGAGTTTGTTGATACATCATCATCTGATATTACTGCATCATGGCCATCATATCCCTCATCATACTGTACATCGAGTTCGGATCACCAGTAGGTACTTGTGACATAGGAGGAATGAGTGGCATAGGTGGAGGTGGAGGAATCTGAGTCGGTGGAGGAATTTGTGAAACTGAAGCCGATGCAGGCGATGGAGTAGTCTCACTGCTCGGCGTAGAAGATGAAGTAGGAGCAAATGTAGACAATGACTGTGGTGGTGGTGGCATACTTTCTCTATCAGAATGTTGCCTAGTATACCTCTTCAACCTGTCCATCTTTACAATTGCATAGATATATTCAACACACATTCACACATGTATCTAAATTCCTAATCACATGCAAAACTTATTAAGTTAACATTTACATTCATACATAAATGAACAAATAATTCAACAAGTCATCAACAAACAATAAGTAATTAATGGACACGAAAACAAATAACAATTATATAAAACAAGCAAGAAGAAAATTACACACAACTATTTGGATAGCTTAATTCTTTTCTATACCACTTAATTGTGTCTAGGTCAAGTCTTAAATAATCGTTACAATTAGATAAGCAATTAATCAAACTCAGCTCTGATACCAACTGTAAGGACCCGTTATCACCCCTATACTTGAAATAGGAGATAACGGTTCCCCAACCACATATAACCCCTAAGATTATATGTAAGGTTGTTTGAAGGAATTGTTTGAGTAATTGATTATCTAATTCTATAAATATATCATATTATGGGAAGACATAAATTTTTTTTTTAAAAACCTTAAGCAAAACTATACTACAATACATTTTGGCAAAGGAATTAACCCAACTTCTAAATTGCTAAATACATACATATATATGTATACATCTTACATCCTAAGGCTTCTTACAAGTCTTAACCAAAATCCTCAAAACATAACCCAACTAACACTATAATTACACCATCAACCAAAAAGAATCTCATGTAATCTATTACATTTATAGGGTCCATTGAGTCCATGGTCATCTTTAATCCTCCAACCCATCAAGAAAATCTTCAAAGTCGGTTCCGTACCCCATACTCGTATAGAACTCATCGGAATCACCACCTGAAATAGATAAAATATGAGCCAAAGGCCCAGTACACAAGTAACGAATACAAAATGCGAAGTGGACCACACATTCTTAGGCTAAATGCATTATGTAACAATCACTTATTTATTACTAAGTCTTTAGTTAGTAAAACAATACGGGAGTATTCAAACTCCGGACAACAAGGAACTAGTATTACGCCCGCCTCCCTGAGTGGTCCCTACTGTTCATACAGACTAGGCAGCCCCACCTTCCGGCGTAGCACGTAATATTAGAGGATCCTGAGTAACGCATCACGACGCTCAAGAGGTTGATATGAGCAGCTCGGATACTCATATCTCCTAAACAATTCTATCCATTAACGAGGAGTACCCTGCCCCCAATCTGAGCAGGGTGCCGCTCTCCGAACCAGATTCAATTGCAAACAACGACAATCAACACTCATATATCAATAGGATTTTCTTAATTTAAGGTAGCTTAATTTTGATGCCTACCCTAGCAAAGAGACAGGCAAGTTACTGCGTACCTGAATTAGCTCGAGAATTAACGGGGTTGACTGGGCGAGGATCTATCACTGTTTAAATCAATATTAAATTCGCACTTAGCTTAAGCACTAATTAACTAGTATAAAAGATAAATATATCAAAGAAATCCAAATAAATTAATAAAGGTCATAATAAAGCATTTAAACATCCTAATATATCCTAAATCGCTTACCAAATACTTAATTGCTCATATAACAAACTTCGGAAAATTTTAGAAAAAGTTTTTAAAATTCAAAAGTGCAGGGGATACGTCGGCAGCCAAAGCCGGCGGCTTTGAACCGGTGTTTGATACTCTGAAAATCAACACTGCCAACGCAGACAATGTTCAAGGGTACGCCGACTGCCTTCATTCTACGCCGGCGACCTTGAGCCGGCGTAGAATCCAAAACCCCAAATTTTTCAAAACGTCCAGAGAGGTCTAAACCGTCCGCTTACCTAGATACGCGGGCAGCTTTGACACATACGCCGGCGGCCTTGACTCCCAGCGACCAGCTTACAATATGAATGAAAGAATGCCGGCTAACTTTTCTAGCAAAAGCCGGCGGCGTAGAAACTCAAATTGCCGGCGTACATTATGAAGAACAAACGCTGGCAATTTTTATCGTGAAAGCCGGCGGTGTAGAAAAGCGGCGTTAAGAAATTTGAATCCAAAGCTGCCTCTACGTCGGCGGCATTGAATTCCCAGGTGCCGGCGTACGTTCAAATTTTAGCCTATACGATTGTTTTTTATTTCCCCTGTTTTACTACACTTTGTTCATTTCTCAAAATTTCTTCAAACTAAATTCAAACTTTCCAAAGCTTGTTATATGATCCAAATACTATCCTAACAACATAAATTCTACTTTTAATCATCAAAACACTAATCACACTTCAAATTCACATATCAACTACTCATTCTTCTATCTTCCAAAATACTCATCCCCACACATCCACACTCCTATAAGATATATACTACCACTCCATTAATCACATAAGCTCATCCAAACTATCATCCATGCACCAATTCAATCTCATACCATTCATCACCTCAAAATCATATATATTCTAACATTTACAAGCAATTCAACATAGAACATAAAAATAAAAGATAGAGTTTGCATTAAACTCACATGATTGAATCTTGGCTTGGAATGATATTCAAATCCTTAAGCTTGTAATAAAACTTGGCTTAGGGTTTAAGATTTTGGGATGAGAAAAAGGAAGAAAGAAAGAAGAAAGAAAAGAAAAGAAGTGAAAATTCGTATGAAAATAGGGCTGCCCAAAAAGAGGTCTTAATTTGTTTAAAATCAAGCCAATACTCATCTAACAATTGTCATTAAGGGTATATTTGACCTAAGGTTAATTTAGGCAAATTTCAAATGCATTTGAATTGAATTTAAGCTCAAAAAGTGGGTCTAAAGTTTACAAAATTCTATCATAATCTAAACAAATTCAAAAATAATTTGATTAAATTCTAAACATAATACATGCATATTAATTTGCAAAAAGACACACACATTCATTACACTTTACACACATTTATACATATCAAACAATAATATTAATTTCATAATACTATTCACATATAAAATAACACATTCATTAATTATATTAACTAAGCACACACACACACACACACATATATATATATATATATATATTTTCATTCCAATATCACATTGATATGAAATTTAAAGAATTCATGGCTATTTCAAATAGAATCACGGTTCCAAGTTTCATTCACATTCCCATACTAGGATACATCTTTTAAAATCGGAGTCATGATTTTTGGACAACAATTCCAACATGATTCCACTTTCTCCGTTCCCCCTCATTAACAATGATTACCATAATTACATTTTTTTCTTTGAGATGTTTATCATTCACATTTATTAATAAGGGTATTTTTGATAAATAGTATGCCTAGTCCATTACATGTAGGTATCCAAATAATTGAATAAATTTTTACTCATTTCTTTCTATTTCATTCCTCACATCATATAGCATTTAGTTACATAATTTTTTTATGGTATTGGACTGAATAAAGGTTATTATACCACTTTTTATTTATAAAATATATTTGAGATTTGACAAAACTCCCTTCATGGGATTGGATAAAACTTAAATTTTGTATCCCTTATATTTCATAATATAGAAATATTAAAACTAGATAAAAATAAAATCTCTCAATAAGAATTTTATCCATTTCCATGCATATCATATTAGTATAAGAGAATTATATAGTCTAATATTTTTTATACTGTGCTTTTTAATACTATGTCTTTTGTCCAATTCTTATAACCACGCGATACTTACGTTTTATTCAACTGCAAGGGATTTCTGCATAGGAAAAATATGTTGGGACCTAACAACATTATTTAACCAATGGTAGTGGAGTTCCGTGCTTAATTAGGCCGTAGCTCCCGATTTTTAGAAGAACAATGTTGGATTTCTCCTTTTCTCGATGATCACGGGTTTTAATATGTTGAGGTCAACTTTGGGCTCGTGGAGTTGTTTAAATTTGATTTCTTGTAACTTATGACGATAATAGCATTATTATTTAAACTTATCATAAGTGCCTTAAAGTTTACTATGTGGATTTGTCACAAAAAGAAAAAAAAGTTTTATATGTGAAAAAAACACAGTGTTGGTCTACTATTCAAACTCTGTCACCTCCTTTATATTATAGGCAAACCTTGACGTGAATTGTCGATCCGGATAAAGTAATAAAATGCAACTACTTACGCAGACAACCTCAAAGAGAACAAATTAATGATCGGCATCTCAACATTTAAGATAATAGAGATATGCTTATTTGGTGATATCTCAATTTCTGAATGTTTAATTTATGACGTCGCAATGATGTTATTTCTTGTCTGAAACCTAATTGTATTTCGCAGTGTTCATGCAAATTCGAAAGGAATATTAAGTTTTACATGGTTGGATTAGATAACGGAGACGTGGAAATGAGTCATGAGGTGTAGAAAATAATAAGATATATGCATGTGTGATATTATATATTATTGTAAATTGATTTTTATAAAGAGTTTTTTAATATTAACATTTTAGACTGTTACAAGATTTAGAGAATTAAATTTATGATTTGGGACAATTTCAAGAGCTGTTGTATAGTTAGCTTGAAATATGGATTGTTAGAACAATGGGGCATACGAAAGGGTTACAGCCACGTATCATACAGTCTCAAGATTCCTCCATATCCATCACTGTTATTAACTATACTTGAGGCAAAGCATATGAGAGTCGACCAGGAGGCTGTTCTTCATACCACATTTAGTGGATTTGCCGACCCCTTCCATTGTAACACTAAAAAAAACTACCATTTAGGAATAGCAATTCTATGACAAAAAAATTGATAAAAAAAAGTTTTATTTTTATAAATAAAATCAACAACGATGATTTTTATGATAAAATTTTATGTTAAAAATTAAAATTTTTATATTTAAAACCTAATTTTCTTATAGTGTACGTCTAGTTATCTAATAACAATTGGTGCCTTGCTCAAAGGTCCTCCTTCATTGTTTGGGAAGATAGACATGTGACAGAGGAAAATATATAGGTAATGTTTAATTACATAATTTTTTATGGTATTGAATTGGAAAAGTTTATTATACCATATTTGTTTTACAAAATGTATTTGATGCTAGAAAAAATTCTCTTCACGAGATTGAATAAAATTTAAAATTTTTATCCTTGATCTATGATGGTACAAAAATATTAAAACTGAACAAAAATATTTTTTTAATAAGAATTTGTCCACATTTGTTTAGTACCTTATATACTAATATGTTAATTGTTCTATCGAGTATTAGTCTGTTAAATTCTTATTGCCCTGTCCTCGTCCTCCAATATGATGCTATTATAATCTTTTATTTGTTTTATTTGAATGCTAGATTGAGCTCTTCTAGGACCAGCGTGACACGCCACGTAATCTAGATGGACTCTGAGCACGGCTGTAGATTCGCACAAATTAATAAACTCGGAAATATGTTACCGATGATGCGAACAATGATAATATGTGTGTGTGTGTGTGAGCTTAAAACCATAAATTTTAGATCTTTTTAGGTTTTTTGATATATATATATATATATATGAATATATGAAAAAGAAAATAAATTAAAGATTTTCGAAGGTTTTCAGAGAAACTAAAATAAAGGATATGGAAGAGGAAGAATCTTGGGGCTGTGTGACGCACTACACTGAAGGAACGAGTTAAGTTTGATTGGATCAACAATTGACACGGTTCCTCGTTGATGATATAGGAGTTGTCATGGTTCGAGTTGGGTCTGAAATCGGATCCGAATTGTCGGTTTTCGATTTTAAAAATGATGGAATTTGAATCGGAACCGGACCCATGAAAGCCGGTCCAGTTCCCGGTTCTTAGGAACCAACGGTTCCCATAGTTCGGTTCCAATTCTAAAGAAATAGAGAATCGTGAAATAAAAAACCAATTAAATAATTTACTTAATTTAGCTAAGAAAAAATGTAAAATAAATTTTTAACTTGAAATAACATTGAACCTAATAATAACTGTACATAATATTAGTTAAAAGAAATTCTACAATTATGTATTTATTTATATACAATCACTTGTACTTTTTAAATTATTATATTAGCAATGTGATACTATAAAATATTTAAGACACAAATAAGTCCTAATAACACAAAAACAAGTCACACATTGTTAAAGGAGAAAGACTCCTTTGGTTAGAAGTTTACATAAATTTAACAATATATGATTTTAAATATATTTATTACTTATGTTGTTAATAATAACACATTAAATATTATAAATAAGAAATAATTTTTTATTATTCATATGAAAGTAGTTTTAAATTTTTTTTTTTATAATTACAAATTTTTCATAATTTTATTTGCCTTTATTTTCCTTATTTTTTTTATAATTTTTATAAACCACGAGGATCGCTAGTTTTGCCGATCAATCTGTTCTTGAATTGGTTGTTTCAAAACCATCGGGTCATGCGATTTTTTATGGATGAAACCGTAAGGACCCGACAGAACCGGCGAGTCCTTTACTGGCTCCAACCTGCCATTCCCCAGCCCGTTCCCGGTTCAGAAACTGTCGATGAAGGGTCAGGTCAATTCCCTATTTGGAATCGACCCGTAATAATGTCTAGTTTGGATGGTCTGTTTTTCTTTTGTATTTTTGTCTTTTTTAAAATGATATGTGTAAATATATTTGATTTACGTTTATAGTTTATCTTTTAATCAGAACTGACTACTTTTTTTTAATCTATATCTAATTCTTTACAAATAATTTATTAGAAAAAAGTTTGAAAAAAATGTATATCAATAATTTGCCAATAAACAAATAGACTCATAATTAGGTAGGTGAAAGAAAGTCTAATTTGACTCATTGACATTTCAATAACAGAAATATTAATGAGATTCAATATAATTTTCAAGACATAGTAACATAAATACACCACAATCTCAAGAGGAAGCTTAATAGGTATGATATCTATCACAATCACAATGGGATTGATAAGAATAAAAATCAATTGCTATAGCTCAATCAATATACAATAATTTCATTTAAAGATAAAGAAAATTGCACTAGAGGGGATTTAATGTTTAGTTGTAAATTCAAATTCTTCTTATTAATTGGTTAAAAAAATGGATAATATTATATAAAGTGGTGCATATAAAAGATTTATTATTATGCCATTATATAGTACACTGGTGTGCTATGCTTCTATGAAGCAACATCATCATTCATATGTAATACTAACGATAGCATTGATCCCTTTTTTTGAAATAAATGAAATATCAATCCATTTTTTGAATTTACATTCAAATGTTAATCCTCTCCATTGTGATTTTTCCTTTCAAGATATCATAATTTGCCACGTTGCCTTCCTAAACTTTCATATTTATACTTAGATGAGGACGGTTGTAAACATGGAGTAACCATTAGCAAAGAAAAATTAACTTTTATGGTCTCTTCAATAGGTTCAATAAATCATACCAAACCCATAAAAAATAATGATGGTATATATAATGAATAATACATAAAAAATAATGATGGTATATATAATGAAAGAAAAAAGTTCTCCAAACAGTTGCATCCTTAATTAAGCAAACTTAAATATTTTCTTGCTATATATAATGAATAATACATAAATCTAAACGGGAGATTTGCTTGTGTCCTATTCCATAAGTGGATCGCTAGATGCTTTAAGTTATTCATTATAGTTTCTAGTCCAAGACAAATTTTCAAAAGTCTTTCAGTTTATCTAGGATCATCGAAATCTCTACATAGTAACATTTAGTTCAAAAGTTGTTCATGTTATAGTATAACTTTCGGATTCTAACATCACTATTTGTAGAATACTTGATGAAATATGTTAATTCTTTTCTTTGCTTTGAATTTACTACAATCCCCTAAGAAGCATCCACCATTCTTCTAACTCATGTTCTTGTCAACAACAATTCAAAATTCTTAGCTCTTAGGAATCTTGTTCTTCTTAGAAATACTCCTCCTGAGCTTTTGACTTGAACTCTTATCAACATTAGCCTGTGAGTTTGCTTTCTTATGTTCAAACCTTTATTTGTCCTTGATCTTCTAAATCCGTATTTTTAAGGTTTTGATTTCTATCACCGTGTTATACAATTCCAAGTTCACAAAGTTCAATGACAAGTTAAATTCTTCAATACCCTAGAAGTGTATAGTTTAGGTGATGGCATCAAGTTCAAAGAACTTTCTAAGTCCATAACTAAATGGCATAAACTCGGTACGCGAATTTGCTCCCTAAGTTAGTGGACTTACGGAAGTCTATGTACTGAGTTTTCATATAGAAACTCTTCTCTTATTCAGGAATGAGTTACGATAACCGACATGGAATGAAGTCAGTCTAACATAAGACTTGAGAAAAACTTATAAGATACATGAAGTGAATTAGGGAACACTTCCATAGCTCTTTAAAATGTTTGTAATGAGAAATTGGTGAAGATTTGTATTTAGGAAATATTCTCTTAGAATGTAGTATACTTGAAGAATCTTTCTCTATATTCTCTCACTGCGCTTGTATAAACTATGTGAAGAATCAATAACTTTGTTGCATGACAAATATTAAATAAAATGGTAAGCTTAGCATATGATCATTGAGTTTAATATTCATGAATTTTATTAGTATAACATTTTGTTCAAATAATATTCAATGGTTAAAGTTTGACATTGCCAAATTTTCAAGCTTGCTTCAACCTCTCCCTGTTCTAAAAAGCTGTAAGAAGACATTTGTATAAATCTTATTTCCTCATATTTTTAAATACTATTTAGGTACATGCTTACTCATTCTACAACTTGTAAGTTATCTCAATTATTCATGCATATTTTCAACAAGTAGATTTGAACCTCTTGATGCATTATTGCAATTTCATAGCATTCCATGATTAATTGTTTGAAGTTATAACATCACATTTATGATGTATGCTTTAATGAGAATAATCTAATTAAAATTGTTAAAGATTACCAAATTGACAAGTGTAGTAGTTACAAATACATGAACAATTAAAGGGTTGTTAGATAATCATTCTTTAAAATTTTATATTATAAAAATGAAATAAAAAATTTTCATGTGTTTCAAAGAGTACCCAATATGATGTTTAATAACTATAAAGTGTAAGATACAAGGTAGTTCATGAATATCATAAGGAAGATTGATGTTCCAAATTTTGAAAAAATGTACCTATTGAGTAGAGTGCAAGAATGTTTTTATACTCTCTCTAGTCTATTTTTGGTTTTAGCTCTTATCCGAAGTCGACGAGAGTACATCAATTGCTTCCCTCTACCGTAACCATTTATATTATTGTTTTGTTTTTAGATTTTTCCCATTATTTAAAAAAAAAAGGTATTAATTTCCATGCCCAGCTGTGATGTGGCCATCAGTATCTAAAATATGTATGTTTGGAAATAGAGCTATCAAGCTGCTAATTCATTATAATTTTAGTGATACGAATAATAATTTTCTAATAGAATAAATTAGATAGATACCGTATGTTTTGCAAATCATGGCAAACTCAAATCTCTCTTCTAGTGTAATTCTCATTAATTATCAAACCATATGGTGCTTATTGGTTGCATCACTCATGTACTGCATGCACTACTGAAACACCATGTGCTCAATTTTAAATAATTGCTTTGCATCATAACTTATAAGTTTAGCTTTTGAATTGTGTAGAATTGAAACCCACTACAATTTAAAGCTGACTTTGTTGAGTTCGTTCCTGTAGCACAACATTAATATTTTCTTAAATTTTTTTTTCACATGTGTGCTGCAACCATGATGTGATGGAAAGTTGCAACATTTTAGTGAATTAATTAAAATTTAACAAGTTAGAAACATTGTAAAGGTACTTAAATATATATATTATATAATTATTATTTATTTCACTACTAGAAAATTAGCCTTTAGAAATAAAAATTTTGTGACGGAAAATTTCTATCTCTGAAAAAAAAATTAATTAGCGACAAATTTGCAATGGACTTCTGATGACATAAATTTGAATAATTTTACAATTTTCATGTGCTTTTGTGATGGAATTTGCAACGGATTATAAATTGATTTATGACAAAAAAATTTCAGTTGCAAATTTGTCTCTAATTTTAGTGGGAAATATAATATTTTGGCACCACTTTTATTTTTTCAAATTCTATTGCAAATCTATCTCTAAAATAAATTATTATATATATATATGAAAATATAAACAATTATGTTTAAAATATAGTTATAATTATACATATCAAATATATTATATATAAATATATAATATATAATATGAACTTACATTATATTTGTAAATTAATTTTATTATATAAAATATGTATAATCATATGTCACTTACAACTAATATTATATATACTTTATTTATAATATATTATAAATTAATAATAAATGGTACATAAAATATGATTATTTTAAAATTTATATATTTCATGAGATATATTTTATTTCTATTATTATTTTTTTTAAATAAAAACTTTTTATATAAAAATATTATATACAACTTAATAAAATAATGCTTAAAAATAATATAATATGTTATATATAAGTAATATCATAATATACTACTAAAAAATAAATTATATTTCAGTAGCAAAACATGTAAAATAAAATGTTTACTATAAAATGTAAACTTAGTATATATAAACATATATAAATATATATTATATTTTAAAATATATTAATAAAAATATTTAATCATATTATTTATAATTTTTATTATATATATTTATTATAATTTTTTATTCATATGTCATTAAATATATACAAAAGTTGTTATGTATATCTCACATAATTTATATTTACATACTATATTATTTAAAATATAATAACAAATTTACTAAAATATGTAATATACTACTTAAACATATAGTATATTTTAATAATAAAATATATAATACAAAATAATTGGTTTAAAACATAAAGTAAGTATATCTAAATATATATAAACATATATTATACATTATGTTAATGATATATTAATGAAAATTTATATTTATATTATTTATAGTATATCTGTTATATAATTCTAACAAAATTTATACTTATGAGTTTTACATAATTACTTAAATGCAATAACAAATGATATAAAGAAAAAAAAACATTACTTAAAAATATATAATATACTAAATTAATATAAAATTTAAAAAAAAGTACTGTAAAAGTATATTATTTTAATAAAATATGAATGAAAAATCCTTCATAAATTTTTAAAAGTGAAAATATAAAATATAAATTAATAAATTAAGTTAGTAATTAATTATAAAAGATGCATAAGATGTTCTATAGCTACAATATTTCAAATTATTATTTCTCTTAAATAAACAGTAGTGGTAGATTCATGAAGATATAAATCGGTTCATTAGTTTAGTGTTTGTCAAAACTTCAACGTTAAGTGTACACAATGCATAGCATTCTAAGATGCGTGACTTTTTGGAAAGACAAAACCAAGCACAGGAGGTAAATAAGAATTTTTTTTTAATAATTCATCTTAAAATCGTGGATAGATTTGTGATAGAGTAATTTCATTTATTATTTTCTAAATGAGTATTTAATGATAACTAATTGTAAATTAGAGAAAGATTTATAATAGAAATTCCGTTACAAATTTGTCTCTAAAAGAATTAGAGACGATGACTTAAAATACATATTAGAGACAGAAATTTGCGATGGAAATTATATGGGTAAGTTTCATCGATGGTACTTGGACTTTTTAGTCTATAACAATTTGGTACCTAAATTTTTTTTTCAAAATGATACCTGAATTTTTTTAGTTTTTCACCAAAGGTATATTTAGCTAGATTCCAGCCATTAATGCGGTGAGAAGCTGATGTGTAAAAACGGACCAAGTAAAATATTATTTCTTTGCCCTACATGTCAATTTTTTTTTCTCCTCTCTCCGACGTCAACTTTCTTCTCATTCTATCTCCTACATGTCATTTTTTTCAATAAAAAATGGCTAACCAAACTAGAACCCAACACAAACACATTACCATCTTCATCAACTATCGCCACTTCTAACCCATCAACAACCCAACCTCCATGCAAACACATCACCATCTTCATCAACCACCCGAACCTCTGCCAACTACCGTCCTAAACCTAGAAGCTTTGCTTCATGTACAACCGAAACCACTAACACTTTACTAAACACCAGCCAAAATACTGCAACCATACCCATAACTACCTCCTCCATTCACATCAGCCATACCTAACACCACGCAAACCCAAACTTAACCCATATCCACTAATATAACATGTAAAGACTCGGCCCACTTAACCCAATTATTAAGTGTGCCAAATCTCCCGACCACGCACAGTACCTAAATATTAGGAACAACATTCAAGTATTATATGTAAGGTTGTCTTAAAAGAGATGTTTGTAATGGCTACCTGTTTATACAGATATAACATTCATATGCTTTGAATTAAAAACATTACCACTACATAGGTAGTGGGTCATTAACTATATACATGTCATACATCAAATATTTATACATTACAACTTCCCAAGGATCATATAAACATAGAAATCTTACTTACAATCCAATTATTTAACAAACACAATTCAAAATAAAATACATTCCAAGGCTTAACAAATAAGCCTAAACACTTCACAAAATTTTACATAAAAAAATCCTAAACATATACTAGGCCTCTCTCTCCTAGTCATCCACAGAATCCTCATAGTCAGTCCCATAACCCATATCATCATAGTGCTCATCATCAAAGTCACCTGCAAGATAGCAACATGAGCCAAAGGCCCAGTACACAATAATGCAAACAAATACATATGCAATGCTCACTTAACTAAATGCAATGCAATAAATCACCACAACTTCATTATCTTTTAGTTAAGTGAATAAAACAACACTGGAGTATTCAAACTCCGATTCAAGCTTTAGAAGTTTGGGGGTCCTAAGTAACAGCAGATGTTCAGGGGGTTGATATAAGATAGACCAGATATCTATATCTCCTATATCTAACCGAAAAAGATTATAATAGCATCATTTAGGATTCACACTCCTTTATACACTCCACTTATCCCGGTCCATAACATCAATTAGTTCAACAGTCCCATACCCGTGAACTAAAACATATTATTTCCTTCCGAGCCTAAGTAGAGGATATACCGATACAGTTAATCTTATTAGCTACCCACTTAGCCAATAAAAGAAATCACCATTGCATCATGGTGAACCATTGCATCATGGATTTGAGTCATTGCATCATAACAAAGAATTGAGCTAAGTGCCTAAACTACCGTGCCATTGCATCATGACAGGGTAGTCGCTCCCCGGTTCCGAATTCAACGACGTAAAGCACAACCAATTTCAAAATCTTCCATTAATCTTTGATTAAGGTCAAATTGATATATGCCTATCCTAAGCAATAATCAATCAAAGTATTGTGTACCTGATTTGATTTGGGAATGGACGGGAATCTCCAACTGAGTATCTATTTCTATTCCACATAAATCAACTATGTCACATTACTATCCTAAGTCAATCTTATATTCACTATATTAGAACTTAGGAAAAATTATTGAACCTTAAGTAAAAACAATCCAAAGTCATCACATAACATATATACAACATCATACAAGGCAAATCTTTGATTAAAAAGTCTTATATCGTGTATTGGAAGAAGTTAGAAAAACGTGGAATTTATAAGTCCATGCAAGCCATTAACGGTGGCAATGCAAACCTTAACGCCGGTGGTGTAAGATCATACGCTGATGGCGTATAAGGCGACGTTAAGAAATATGCATTTAGTACAAAAACTTAGAGACTTTACGTCGTCAATGTCAACATCAAGCCGGTAGCGTTTAAGATAATTTCAAAAGGTCAAGAATGCTGGCAAATTCTGCTTTCAACGCCGACGGCGTTTGAGAAAATTTCCAAAAGGTCAAAATTAAAAACATTAACACCGATATGTACGCGCCGGCGTACGAGGTGGCATACACTATAATTCCCATTGCAGATTTCCTCTGTTTTCCAAACTAAAAAATTTTTACATTTTACCTCTTCGAACTCATTCTAACCACATGAAAACCTACTACAACCTATCTATAAATGTTAAGCATTCTAAAGCTTTCCTAACCACTCTACAACATCTCAACAAGAATTTAGCACATTAACTACTTGTTATACTACACATGCATATTTCATGGATTAAGAGGAAAATAAGACATCTCAAACATCAAATAAACTTACCTCAATGTATATATAAGGCTTGGGGAAGGATTTTGGTGTGTTGAGTCCAAGAAAACTTGATTTGGGTGTTGAAATTTTGGGCTTTGAGGAATTACGAATTTCTCTCCTTTTGTTCTGTTTTGGATTGTCTAATGGTGCAAATAACTTTGATATTATCCTAATGTTGTTGACTTTTGGCAGAATTTGGAAAGGCTTTGGGCCTTGTTTGGGCTTAATTTGGGCTTGTATTGGCTTAAAACCAAAACTGCTAGCTTAAAGATATAACTTAGCTCAAAATACACTTAATTTATCAAACATTAATTACTACAAAACCACTTGCATTAACATAATAATTAATAACATAACTAAACTATCATGCTAAATATATTACTCTAGCTTATTATCTATTCACATACATTAAATCACATTCACATACAAATACACTAATTCACTCAAACACATACACACAACAATCAATCTACATTATATTATAAATTAACTTTGGGTCATTTCACTCTTCCCTCCTTCAAGAAGTTTCGTCCTCGAAACTTACCTCAATCATGATTCAAATAACTCGGATACTTCTGTCTCATCATATTCTCAACTTCCCAAACCGCTTCATGCTCGGATTGGTTACTCCATTGAACCTTTACCATAGGGATTATCTTGTTCCTTAACACTTTATCCATTCTCTCCAAAATCTTAATAGGCTTTTCCTCTATGGTCAAATCAGGTTGAATTTCTGGCTGATTTGTATCAATAACAGTATCTGGATCTGATATACACTTCCTCAACTGTGAAACATGGAATACATTGTGTACATCCGACAAATTTGGCGGCAATGCTAATATGCTAATGGTCCAATTCTTTCCAAGATTTCAAAAGGACCTATGTATCTCGGATTCAATTTTCCTCTAACACCGAATCTGATTATTCCTTTGGTTGGAGAAACTCTAAGAAAAACATGATCTCCGACTTCAAATTCCAACGGTCTTCTTCTCTCATCAGCATAACTTTTGTATCGGTCTTGTGCAACTTTTAATCTTCGCTTAATGAGTTGAATCTTGTCTATCGCCTGTTGAATCAATTCTGGACCAATTAGAGCTTTCTCACCTACTTCATCCCAGTGGAGAGGTGATCGACATTTCCTTCCATATAGTGCTTCATATGGAGCCATTTGTATTGCCGACTGATAACTGTTATTGTAAGCAAATTCGACTAGAGGCAAGTAATCATCCCAATTTCTTCGAAATCCAAGGCACAAGCTCTAAGCATATCTTCTAAAATCTATATCGTCCTCTCATTGCCCGTCAGTCTGAGGAAAAGTTGTATTGAACTGGAGTTTCGTACCAAGTGCTTGTAAACTTTCCAAAAGCGACTTACAAAGAGAGTATCCCTGTCTGATGTAATCGATACTAGAATACCATGAAGTCTCACTATTTCTCGGATATAAATCCGTGCCATTTTCTCCAGTGAACACCCGACCCTCAATGGTATAAAATGCAATGATTTAGTCATTCTATCCACAATAACCCATATAATTTCATTCTTGGCAGGGGTCTTAGGGAATGCACTAACAAAATCCATGGTTATATCATCCCACTTCCATTCTGAAATTGATAATGGTTGCAACTCACCACCAGATCTTTGATGTTCGATCTTTACTTGCCGGCATGTTACACACTTGGATACATATTCCGCAATGTTTTTCTTCATATTGTTCCACCAATAATTCTTCTTCATATCCTTATACATCTTCATACTCCCTGGATGTATTGAATACGCCATTGCATGAGCTTCCTTCAAAATTTCTCTCCTCAATTCTCCCGTCTCTGGTATAAATATTCTGTTTCCAAATCTGATAACATCATTTTCATCAAGTCTCAACTCTCTTCTTCTTCCATCTTGTATTGCACTTTTTATCTTCACACTTTCTGGATCTTCATGTTGTCTTTTCTTAATCAAATCCATAAGAGATGGTTGGAGTGTCAAATTTGCAATCATCACTTCCACCTTGTCTAAGGTTACTTCGATATCCAATCTTCGTAGATCTTCTTGTATTTCTTTTTGACTCGTAATCACGGTTGCCATTCTCATTTGTTTCTTCCTACTCAAAGCATCGGCTACTATGTTGGCTTTTCCCGGATGATATAGAATCTCTACATCATAATCCTTTATCAACTCAAGCCATCTTCTTTGACGCATATTCAATTCTTTCTGAGTAAAGATATAATTCAAACTTTTGTGATCCGTGAATATCTTACACTTTTCTCCAACACAAATAATGTCTCCACAATTTCAAAGCTAAAATCACTGCTGCAAGTTCCAAGTCATGCACAGGATAATTTTTCTCATGCAGTTTCAATTGTCTAAATGCATAGGCGATCACTTGGTTGTCTTACATCAGAATACATCCAAGACCTTGTATTGAAGCATCACTACAGACTGTGAATTCCTTTCCATTAACGGGTAAAGCTAAGATAGGTGTAGATATTAATCTCTTCTTCAATTCTTGAAAACTTCTCTCACATTGATCATCCCACTCAAATCTCATATGTTTCCGGGTTAGCTTTGTCAACGGAGTGGCAATCTTTGAGAATTCCTGAACTAATCTTCGATAATAACCTGCCAAACCCAAGAAACTTCTCACTTTAGTAACATTAGTGGGTCTTGGCCATTCCAATACTGCCTTAATCAACAGATATCGCATCTTTTGTAATAATATGCCCTAAGAATGCAACTTCTTTCAACCAAAACTCACATTTGCTAAACTTAGCATATAACTTCCTTTCCTTCAACCTTTGAAGAACCAAACTTAAATGCTTTTCATGTTCCTCTTCACTTCTTGAATATATTAGGATATCATCTATAAATACAATCACAAACCAATCCAAGTAGTCCTTGAATACTCTATTCATAAGATCCATACAGGCGGCAGGGGCATTCGTTAAACCAAACGGCATAACTAAGAATTCAAAATGTCCATATCGAGTGCGAAAGGCCGTTTTTTGTACATCTTCTGGTTTAATTCGAAGTTGATAGTAACCTGACCTCAAATCAATCTTTGAGAAAACTGTCGCTCCTTTTAATTAATCAAACAAGTCATCATACGGGGTAAAGGATACTGTTTTTTAATTGTAACTTGATTCAACTCTCTATAATCAATAGACATTCGTAAACTTCCATCTTTCTTCTTCACAAAAAGAACAAGAGCCCATGGGGAAATACTAGGTTATTTGAAACCAGTTTTGTAATTCTTCAACTGAACTTTCAATTCTTTCAATTCCAGGAGCCATTTTATATGGAGTCTTTGATATAGGAGTGGTTCCCGGAATCACTTCAATACCAAATTCAATTTCTATCTGGTGGTAACCGAGGTAATTCTTTAGAGGAAAACTTCTACAAAGTCTGTCACAGGGTACTATACCTATTGAGCTCTTCACATTTACAATTGTTTCTGAAGTCTTCTCTCATAACTCCATTGTATACATACTTTTAGGTCTTTTCCTCTCAAGACATGAATAACTTTCCCACTCTCCTGATCAAAACTCATTAATTACAATCTATAATTACTTTATACATATTTAACCAATTCATACCAAAACGCCGCATCAAAATCAACCATGGGCAAAACCATTATCAATTGGCATATCACTATTAGCAATTCTTACATTAACTTCTCTACAAATACAAGGTTGTCTAGACTTCACACTCAAAGCAGTATTAATACTCATTACTCTATCAGTCAACACCTCAAATTTCAAACCACACTCATTCACAAACTTTTCAGCCAAACATACATGCGTTGCACCAGTGTCTACTAATGCATATGCTGGATGATTTGCAATCATTATAGTACCTGCTAAAGTATCTATCGATGGAGCTTTCTCACATTGTTGTAGGGCAAAGATCTTAGCCGCTGTCATTCCTTTCCCAGGGTTAGGACCATCATTCCTTGGTTTAGTTGTGCAATTAGCTACATGATGCCCTCTTTGTTTGCAATATGCACATAAAATAGGTTGTAGTACCGGTTCCTTACACTCTGAAGCTTTATGTCCTACTTTCCCACAAGCAAAACACGCTCCCTAAGTCCACTTACATTGAGTTTGGTCATGAGGTCCAAAACATCTAGGACATCTCCTCTCAAATGTGTTGAAGGGAGTAGAGGTCTTAGTAGAAGATCACAAATTCAATTTCTTCCCCAGAAATGGTTTCTCCCCTTTGCCATAGTTACCATACTTCTTGTAAGGAGTGAAAGGTGCAAGTCTTTTTCCTAGAAATGTAGCTCGCCTATCACTTTAGGTCTTGCTCTCATTTTGAATCTATTCTACCAACTTTGCCTTATTCACAACATCTGTTAAGGTCGGAAGTTGAAACATTTTAACTTCTCCCTTGCTTTCCATATTCAATCCATCCTGAAACTTTGAACTTTCATCCTTTCATCATTGTATATGTCTCCAGCAAATCTGAGCAATCTATAAAACTCTGCATAGTACTCTTCAACTGTTCTATTGCTTCCTGAGACTCAGCCAATCTGAAATCATCTGTTCTCGGACCGTGTTGGGAAAATATCGTAGAAAGAAAGCTCCCTCGAATCTAAATCATGAAATCGGTCTCACCATGTCTTGACTTGTCAATATCCACCAATTATTTGTATCCTTCTTGAGCATATAAACCACCAAGTCAACCTTTCTATTCTCTGGAACTTCACTAGCTACAAAGGCTTTTTTTAGTTCCTTAACCCAGTGCTCAGCGGTAGTAAGATCTGAAACTGTTCCATCAAACTCTAGCACAATCTTGACAAAATCATCTAACTTAACTTGGTCATTTCTCTCATTGCCTTACACATTTGCTCCATATCCCATCGCTTGAGGAGTATGTTGCTGTACAAACTGTTGTTGGTGTTGGTGCATCATTTGTTAATACTATTGCATCATAGCAAACATATCTCTGAATATCACACACATAGCATTCGGATCTCCCATTGGCATCTGTGTCATCTCTAGCATTGGTGGCATTGGTGGAAAAGTAGGCATTTGGGACATCGGAGGTGGCTGTGGAGCTTGGGTTGTAGAAGCAAAAGCGGGAGATGGAGTAGTAGTAGAAGCTGGAATAGATGATGAAATAGAAGCTTGAACAGTTGATGATGATGGAGGAGGTGGCATGTCCTCTCTTTCTGACTGTTGTCTAGTCTGTCTTCGATTTCTGTCCATCTATGATCAACATACAATATATGTGTGGCCTTTATTAAAAATGCAACCCTAATGGAATGTCATTTAATCAACAATCAAGCAAACAATCAAGATAATAATTGAAACAATCATATCACTCAAGTCAATTTAAGTTTATTCCAATCAAATCACACTACACTTGAAGTCAAATCATATTTAGTAATCTTATTCAAACAAGCAGTCATACAAACTAAGGCTCTGATACCAACTGTAAAGACCTGACCACTTAACCTAATTATTAAGTGTGTCAAATCTCTTGACCACGCATAATACCTAAATATTAGGAACAACATTCAAGTATTATACGTAAGGTCGTCTTAAAAAGAGATGTTTATAATGGTTACCTGCTTAAAACAGATATAACATTCATATGCTTTGAATTAGAAACATTACCACTACATAGGGAGTAGGTCATTAATTATATATAAGTCATACATCAAATATTTATACATTACAACTTCCTAAGGATCATATAAACATAGAAATCTTACTTACAATCCAACTATATTACAAACACAATTCAACACAAAATACGTTCGAAGGCTTAACAAATAAGCCTAAACACTTCACAAAATTTTACATCAAAAGGAATCTTAAGCATATACTAGGCTTCTCTCTCCTAGTCATCCACAGAATCCTCCCAGTCAGTCCCATAACCCATATCATCATAGGGCTCATCATCAAAGTCACCTACAAGATAGTAGCATGAGCCAAAGGCCTAGTACACAATAATGCAAACAAATACATATGCAATGCTCACTTAACTAAATGCAATGCAATAAATCATCACAACTTCATTATCTTTTAGTTAAGTGAATAAACTAACACTAGAGTATTCAAACTCCGATTCAAGCTTGGGAATTCTGGGGGTCCTGAGTAACAGCAGCTGCTCAGGGGATTGATATAGATAGACCAGATACCTATATCTCCTATATCTAGCTGAAAAAGATTATAATAGCATCATTTAGGGTTCACACTCCTTTATACACTTCACTTATCCCGGTCCATAACATCAATTAGTTCAACAGTCCCATACCCCTGAACTAAAACATATTATTTCCTTCTGAGCCTAAGTAGAGGATATATCGATACAGTTAATCTTATTTGCTACCCACTTAGCCAATAAAAGAAATCATCATTGCATCATGGTGAACCATTGCATCATGGATTTCAGTCATTGCATCATGACAAAGGATTGGGCTAAGTGCCTAAACTACCGTGCCATTGTATCATGACAGGGTTATCGCTCTCCGGTTCCAGATTCAACGACATAAAGCACAACCAATTTCAATATCTTCCATAAATCTTTGATTAAGGTCAAATTGATATATGCCTATCCTAAGCAACAATCAATCAAAGTATTGTGTACCTAATTTGATTTGGGAATTGACGGGAATCTCCAACTTAGTATCTATTTCTGTTTCACATAAATCAACTATGTCACATTACTATCCTAAGTCAATCTTATATTCACTATATTAGAACTTAGGAAAAATTATTAAACCTTAAGTAAAAACAATCCAAAGTCATCACATAACATATATACAACATCATACAAGGCAAATCTTTGATTAAAAAGTCTTATATCGTGTATTGGAAGAAGTTAGAAGAACTTGGAATTTACAAGTCCACGCCGGCCATTAATGCTGGCAATGCAAACCTTAACGCCGGCGGTGTAGAATCGTATGCCGGCGACATATAAGGCGGCGTTAAGAAATATGCATTATGTACAAAACTTGGAGTTTTTACGCCGGTAATGTCAAAGTTAATGTCAACGCCGGCAGCGTTTAACAAAATTTTGAAAGGTCAAAAATAAGGGTTCTAGCACTGGCAAATTCTGCCTTCAATGCCGGCGATGTTTGAAAAAATTTCCAAAAGGTCAAAATTAAAAACATTAACTCCGACATGTACGCCGCCGGCGTACAAGGCGGCGTACACTGCAATTCCCATTGCAGATTTCCTCTGTTTTCCAAACTCAAAAATTTTTACATTTTACCTCTTCCAACTTATTTTAAACCACATGAAAGCCTACTACAACCTATCTATAACATGTTAAGCATTCTAAAGCTTTCCTAACCACTCTACAATATCTCAACAAGAATTTAGCACATTAACTACTTGTATTATACTACACATACATATTTCATGGATTAAGAGGAAAACAAGACATCTCAAACATTAAATAAACTTAATTCAATGTATATATAAGGCTTGGGGAAGGATTTGTGGTGTGTTGAGTACAAGAAATCTTGATTTGGGTCTTGAAATTTTGAGCTTTGAAGGAATTACGAATTTCTCTCCTTTTGTTCTGTTTTGGATTGTCTAATGATGCAAATGAACTTTGATATCTATCATAATGTTGTTGACTTTTGGGGCAGAATTTGGAAAAGGCTTTGGGCCTTGTTTGGGCTTAAATTTGGGCTTGTATTGGGCTTAAAAAGACCAAAATCTGCTAGGCTTAAAGATTATAACTTAGCTCAAAATACACTTAATTTATCAAACATTAATTACTATAACAACCACTTGCATTAACATAATAATTAATAACATAACTAAACTATCATGCTAAATATATTACTCTAGCTTGTTATCCACTCACATATATTAAATTACATTCACATAACAAATACACTAATTCACTCAAACACATACACACATACAACAATAAATCTAAATATATTAGTTATAAATTAACTTTGGGTCATTTCACAACACCATCTACCTAAACACCTAGGACATCTACCATTGTTATAATGACCTCCATCGACCCCCAAATACAACACCATTTACCTTCATACCCCCAGCCTAATCCAACCACAAAACCATTTGCTCCATCAACCCCGATCACTAATCGAATACCCCACACACTAACCAGGCCCACCCATGTCAAACTCACACTACTGCTCCTTTAGCCATGACAACGCAAAACCTAGGAATCTATTGCCTATACTAAGCCACCAACGAGCCCACAACAGTCTTACCCTATCAAAACCTATTTGAGAAGGAGAAATAGAGAGGGACATCCAATTAGTCTCAGAGTATTGATGGAACCCATCATGAACCCTAATTTGAAACTTGAAATATAAATAAATGCTAGCCACAACCAATTTTTTTAATTGATATTTTAATATTAGATGATAACATCTAACCCTAAAAATTGATATATAGCATTATTATTATATTTTTATAACAAATTCATTCATATTTGTAAAAAAAAATTGTGTAAGATATCTATCATCCTAAATGATTATTATAAACACACCGGCCAAGACAACACCACCAACACCTTCCTCCATTCGATTGTCACAATCCAAAGGATGTTCTTTTTTTTTTTTATGTTGGTTCAATGAGGTGGTTCAGTGGCTTAAAGGTGGTGGGTAATGGTTCTGTATGGGTTGTGGGTGGTAGTATTGTTTGGCATGGTGGTGGTGATTTCAGTTGTGTGATTGCTTGCGATGGCTATCATGGTCCAGTGAAAAAGAAGAAGAAAAAGAAGCTCTATGTGTGCGTGCGTGCGTGCGTGTGAGAGAGAGAGAGTAAAAAAAATAGATAAGATTGCTGGCTAGAATGGGTAAATGATTTTTTAAATCAAGTTTCAAGTCCACATCAGCTTCTTGTTGAATTAATGGTCAGAATATGACCAAATGTATCTTCAGTGAAAAATTTTAAAAATTCAAGAATTATTTTTGAAAAAAAAAAAATTAGGTACCAAACTATTAAAAACTAAAAAGTTCAAACAGCATTGATGAAACTTACCCAAATTATATCTCTAAAAGTTTTTTAAGAAAGATTTTTCTCTTTCAAAGATAGAAATTTCTATCTCTAAAACCAAAATTTCTTATAGTGTTTGATCTCTACTCATGGGTTAGGTGATAAGGCCTAACAGGTCAAAAAAATATTCAATAGATAATAGACACACCTCGTTTATGTCTACTTGGTAGATAATTACTAATCATATTTTAACACATGGAAGAGATAATGTGTAGTTTCTAAAATAACTACCATCTATGATTTAGGAATAAAGTTACGTGTCAAACAATAATTGATACTTACTTATTATATGTATATTACACACGACATGTATTACTCACTAAATCCAATGAGTCTAGCTCATTTATTGGGATGACTTTAGAAAATATGACTTGGTGTGCTCCAAATATGAATCGTCAGCCTGGTTGGCTGCATCAACCTCTCACAGTTAAGATCATGCATACAAGAGAATGAAACTGTAAGTCCCGGAAATTTCAATAAATAATTTCAAAATGAACTTCGAAAATAAACCCTAAAAATCACTCCAAATTAAAACCGAATTTTGACAAGTCCTAAATCACGAACGAATTCAAAAACTTCTCAATCTTGAGAAAATGAAAATCTTTAAACAATAAAATAAGAACTCAGTGGTTTTCAAATTCAAAACCATGACGTACGAAAAATTCCATATTTAGCTCCGGCTTGTAAAATCGGGTAATATAAAGTCCAAAAACAAATTATTAAAAAGTAAATAATGATTAACTTTCGGAAATGAAACCCAATTAAAGAATTCCGAAAACATTAAGAGTTATTAAATACTTACAAAAATAAAATTTAAAATAAATTTCTCAAATTAAATATGTTATATAAACATAAATATCAGTTTCCAAATTGGCAAAGGTCTAAACCGGAAAATCACCCGGAAACCCTAACCGAATACAATAGTGTAAGTCCGGCAATCTAGCGCCCCTAACCCTAGAGGCCGAGATGTAGTTTAAATATATAGAATAACTCATAGTAATATAAGTTCGTTTATAATTATCAGATTGGTAAATTTTTGACCTATTTTGAACCCGTTCGGATACAGACTTCGAAAAGCGTATCCCGGGGCTCGAGATATCAAAAATATACCATTAGTACCGTTAGACTCGTAATTTTATAAGATTTCTAAATATATCAGTTATATAATTTTTCGGGTTATAAAAGTTACAGTTATAACCTTTTTATCGTATTTTCATTTCTACCGGTAATTGATTAGTCTTTTGCATTATTCATTTTATTTCATTACACAATTTTATTATTTTTATAATGTATACCCCGGGTTTCCTAGTAATCAAGTAAACTTCGGAAACCGGAAAATGAAACCCTAAGCCGGTTTAGTTCAAGCTTTGTGAGAAAGACCTAGAAACCCTAGTTCCGGCTTTTCCTCGGTTTCTAAATAAGAAACTTTTATAGGAAAATTAATTTTGAATATAGTTCTTGATTATATTTCGAAACAAGAAAAATCAATTTTAAGAAAATTTCAATTCCGGGTCATCCCGAGACCCATTATAGAAAAACGTGCCCCGGAACTAGAATTTCAAAAATTTCCTTATGAATACTCATTAGAATCGAAATAAAATAAGGATTTCAAAAATATAAATTTCATAATTTTCCGGCTTACGAAAAATACAGTTATAACCTTCTTATTCGTATTTTTCTTACTACCGGTACTTAAGTTGTCTTGATTACTATTCACTACTATTCCCAAGTACAACCTATTACTACCTATTTGTACACCTACACTTGCAACACTTACCATCACTCAATTCCACTTTCTTTTCCAAAGACTTTTGTCTCTTAATTATTATTACAAGTTATGGCATTAATGTACAAATCAAATCAAAGACAAATCAAAGTAAGAAATCAAATTTGTCCCCCCTTTTTCCTCTTGCATTGGTTGGCGTGAAACCCTCCCCAACAAGTTCTAAATTTCAAATTTTTTTTCTATTTGTTTTATTCCATTTTAACCTAATTCCATTTAATATATAAGCTACATTTTCTCTCTCTCTCTTCATTCTCTCATTTTACAAACTTTACAAAAGTGAAAAGCTCTCAAAACCTCCCCATTTCCCCTCCTTGCCGTGAGCTTTTGTCCCCCACACACACACAACTTCCATTTCTTCTTTCCATCTCCTATTTTACTTCAAGTAAGTAAGCTTTTACTCCTTCCTCATAGATCTTTGTTATGGCTAAGTGATTCTTGGATATTTCAACTAAATGTCCCCATGATCTTTTGGTAGGGACAATGAGATATCAAAACAAGAATACCGAACCATCACAAAGTAGATCTAACATTTAAAGGAGCTTTCATGCCAAAAGCTTTATGTTTATCCATCAAAAAAGTGTTTTGAACCAAAGATCTTTTATAAAAATGTGATTTTTATGTTTTCAAAATCTATTTAAGCACTTGATATAGTAGATCTACCATTTTAACATTCATACATGTAGACATTAAGATCTCATCTTCATTTTGAGTTTATGTGCATTAATGGTCTTTAATGTTTTTGTCCTTGGTAAATAACCTTCCTAGTGCATAGATCTATAGATAGATGAGTTAACAAAACCAAAAAGGAAAACACTTTTCAAGAAATGAGTTAGTGTAAATTCGGATGACTTGGGAACCCTAGCCTAAAAACCCTTTTACCAACTTCTAAACATGTGTTTTACAAGAAAAATGAAGCCTATAGGTGATAGATAATGTTTGGTAATATTTTTCATGAGTCTAAATGAGTTTTACAAAGAAAATGTTGAAACAAGAGATGAAGTCCAATAGAAGTTTTGAGCTAAAAGTCTTGTGCAAATTCGTAATAATGGATAGATGGTTAGAAAACACTAGTTTTCCAACTTCAAAAATGGTATTTTCTTAAATAAATGAAGTCCTTAGGGTATAGGTAAAATAAATACTTAAAGTTCTAAGTATAAAATGCATTTTTCTTAAAAGAATCAACTTGAAGAGATTTAAATTCGGATTTTTGTAACCACCCTAGTGTAAGACCCACTTAAAAGTTTACAAATGAAGATTTTATTAAAGAAATAAAGGCCTTAGGATATAACTAATATAAGGGTCAAAATTTCTTTAAACAAAGTGGAGTTTTCCTAAAGAAGATCCTTATAATAAGTAAGTGTGACCAAGTGTAGTAAACTTACTTGTTAAACAATAGCATGAAATGATTTTCTAGGAAAAAGTTTATTTAAATTCTTTAAGTCTAAAACGTTATAAGAACTTAGGCTCATTAGAGTTCATATCATGACATTCATGATAGGGAAAATCATTACCATGGCATTTAGTTTCATTTTGTACTTAGGAATCTCAAGTGCATTCATGAAAACCGCATTTTCGGAATCAATAACACCTGTACAGATCTGATCCCTCATTTCCGAGGCTTAGATATTTTCGAAACTTGATTTAAACTTCATATTTAGAAAGCTCTTCCGAAGTAGATAGAAATCGATATAAAATTTGCGAGATTCCGAGTTAAAATGACCAAGTTATGGCCATTTTAAATCGGGACTTCGAAAATGACGCGAATTTCGATTTCACTAAGTTTTCTTAGAGTTTTAGTATCCTTAGATGGTAGAATACTCATTAGAGTATTTCTTATGTGATTAGGTGAACCCGAGAACGTTGACTCTTTGCCACCGGATTATTATTACTAGAAGACCGGTGATCCAATGGCCGAGTGAGTTCATTTCCTAAGTAATTATGCTCATTGAGTGTGTTGTAATTGTAGTAGCACTAGACTTAGGTAAAGATAAAATTGTTGATGAGAAATGAACTTTTCCTGTTGAATGAATGATAAGTATATCGAGATGAGACTTGTTGAAATAATATTGTATGAGTTAGTATAGACTTGGATTGTTTGAAATACTCTATGATCGCTCTTAAATTACATAATGAACTTGCTACGATTCTATAAATAAACTGTACATGCATATCATTAGTGAGTCACATTGCATTACGAGAATGCTTTTGGTGGGAACAAAAGTATGATCGGGAGGCAGCGGGCTTCGTTAACATTAAGGATCTGCAGGGTCACTTAAGTTAACGGGCAGTGGAGTAGACACTATAAACCAATACATATAAACAGGTGGAGGACCACCTTCGTTAACATCAAGGGCCTATGAGGTCGCTTATGTTAATGGGCAGTGGAGTAGACACTATAAACCACAAGAGAAAATATTGGAATTGTGGTTGCATGTTCATGGACCACCCCAAACCCCGAATGGAGGGCGTAAATCCATTCACATATGGCTTCCGGAAAGTCATATGCTTGTATGTTCACGTGCTTGTGCATTCATATGATTGTTTAAATAAACTTGTTGTATATTTTACAATTGAGTATATTATTGCGGAAATGAATCTCACTAAGCTAGTGTAGCTTATACCCCAATAGATGTTTAAATGAGCAGGTTATTCCAAGAATGCTAAGTGGGGGACTGAGATGAAGCCGAGAATGATTTCGAGATTCTGGTAAGATATAAGAATGCTTGAAGTTTTTGGCTAAGCTTTACGATTTGCTTTGTAATAGCTTTATGCAGTTGAAGTTTGATGAATTGTATCTTGAAGTATATGGTTTTGTATTTGGAGTATAGTAAATGTGTATTTCCTTTACATTGTTACTCATTTGTATCAACATAAAATGTATCATTCGATGTATCTCCTTTATGTATTAGACGCCTTGTACATAGTATGGAAGCCTTCGCGTGATTGAGGTGGTCATTCTTAGGCTTTAATATTGTGTACGGTGGACTGCCACATTTAGGGTACCCTTCGGGGCGTGACAGAAACCAACCTTAACCAATGATAAGCTCATCTAGAATAACTATGAAATGGGCTTGCTCCATCTCCTATCCGCTCCAAGTACCTATAATTACTTAATCACTCATTCTCCTTTACAACTTTTGAGGAGAGATGATAAATAACATTCCATAGAAAAATCTCTACTCACAATGATTATACAGGCAAATCTAACGATTACCACCCCAATTGCTCAAACTTGCAAGGTTGACGAAAAGACTCTCTCAAGCTCCCGCATATCACTTGTTCATTCATGATGCCAGGACTGTTGTTCTTACTCCTTAACATTATTTCCAAGCCATTTAGTCAAGTGTCATCTCCTTGTCAAACTCTAAAGCCATAAGCAAAGCACAAAATCCACATGATATGTGTATAAGCAGTTCAAAAAGAGCCAAATGTCTACAAACATTATTTAGTAATATAATTACTTAGTAAATAAGAGACAAGGAGATTATTTTGATTAGATTTATTGTATAAATTTATATGAGAAATTAAGCATGAAAATGAGTCTTTTCTTATAAAATTCATAACCCCTCACTTCTCTCTGCTTCAATTATAACTGATGAATGCCTAACCAATTAACCCTTTCTTGAAGCACATAAAAGTCCTGATCCCACATTTACTTCTCCCCACTTCTGTTATAACATATCCATGCCTAAACAATTAACCCTTTCTTGAAGCATGATTAAAATGAGCAAAAATGCTATATAAACATCATATCCTATTTTAACAATTAATTAATGACTAAAAGACAACATATAATTTAAAACTTATAACATCTAGTCCTGAAATCATGAGAATTATTCACATCAAGCCCCCCTCTAAGTATAATAATCTAGATTAAATGACTCACAGATATAGAATTTAGATGCTAGTTAAGGTAAAACAACTAACCCTTTCTTGAAGCATGATTAAAACGGGCAAAATGCTATATAAACATCATATCCCATTTTAACAACTAATTAAGGACTAAAAGAGGACATATAATTTAAAACTTATAACATCTAGTTCTGAAATCATGAGAATTATCTTCCCTATAAGTATAATAATCTAGATTAAATGATTTAGAGATATGAAATTTAGATGGTAGTTGATGCAAAAATGCCAAGCAAGATGTTATGAATTAAAATTCCCTATGTGACCATTTTATACACACTCATCAAATGTTGAAATATAAAAATCCGCTAGATCTTGTAAACTTGAACATGTAGATTTATGATGGTAGGTTCTTATAATTCACCATAGGTAATGTCAAACTGTCAGCAAAATATTTTCTATGTATATATTCATTTGTCTCACTTAGAATTGGACTTATATGGAACATTTATTTTTTGCTGCATCTCAAGCCTGCCAAAACGACTGAAACTCTTTTATTTACTACGACTTTCATATATATTGGAAATTTTTATATGCATTACGGATGGTAAAGGCTCCGATCTTCATGCAAAGGCAAACACAAGAAAAGATTATCTTCTCTAATATTCAATTATTTTTAGAGATTTTACATTAGCTAACATCATCCAACTTACGATAAAAACGATCAATTTTGGTCTAACTTAAATGAAAAAGAAACAAGAAATGAGAAATTGCAAAAACACATCATAAACTTTAAAAGTAGTGGGATTGACTCCTCAACTTTGAAAGCGTGATTTTTGATCCCTTAAACTTTTATCTACATGAATAATCAAGGGCACATTACATTTTCCATTAAAACAAACAGAAAATGGTGCAGATTCATCCCTAAACTTTTCTTCTATGTATAGATTTAATCCTCATTTTTCATCTCAAAATAGTTCATTATCCTTACAAAAGTTTAAGGGGTAAAAAACCATACTTCTAAAATTAGAGAGTCAATTCGTACTATTTTTAAAGTTTATTGGATGTTTTTGCAATTATTCCAAAAAGAAAATTTAGTATTTTTATTTTTCTCCTCATATTGTCGTCTTAACTAAGCGTTTGTAATTTCTTTTTCTTTCTTATCAACTTAGGGTTTCGTGAATATAATATAATATATATAAATGATTTTTTTGCCTTAGTTTATTAAAAGATGAAACCACTCAAAGATAGTTCTATAATTTGCATCCCATAAAAAGACTTGCGAACTTTCACCCGTTGAATGACATGGCGTTAGGAAAATACATTTAAAAGGATACATGACGTATCTATCAAACCAAAAGCAAAGGGAAATCACATGTAAAAGGAATATATTTAAGCTGGGGAAAATTGAACACCAGGGCTAAGCCGCTGTAGGAAGCTTGGGGTGACAATAAGTCTAACACTTCATAAATTACTCGAGTTTAATTTGATTTTTACTCGAATTTGATAGTTTAGCTAAGTTCAACTTTTGAGCTCGAGCTATTCAAATAGTTTATGAACTAAGCTTATTCTTTATAAAGTTTAGTCTAACATAAATTTAATTGAGTTTAGAAATTAATATTATTTTAATTAAATTTATTAATATTTTATCAATTATTAAGCTTAAACAAGTTTAATCAGGTCAAACTCAAATTTATATAGTATGATTTCGGTGTTAGACTTAAGTAATATTTTAAGTTTGATTGAGTTTGGGCTGAACTCAAGTTTTCAAATTTCAAGCTAAGTTTGAGCTCGAGATTGAGCTCAGTATGTATTGTACCATCTCGGTTCAACTCTAATGTAGCTTAAAAGGCATATGCTCCCCATTTAAATTGTTCATATTATCCCTCTCATTTCGGCTTTGAGAATTGCTAGGATTAAGGGAATATATATAAGTACATTCTCCCGGTTAAAATTGTTCATACTGGATGTTTGCACGTGTACTTCCATTTCTATCATACAGTCTAGGGGTGTACAATGGCTAGGGTTGTGACTTGCAACATCCATAAATGACCTCCGTTGGTCTAATGATGGTGTTATTGAATTGTACATCCTCTCTCCTTGTTGGGAATATGCTTGTGGTAGTTGATCAATGGCACCCAATGTACCTTTAGTGTTGATGCTATATTGGAGTAGCTTGAATGACTTCCACTAGGACATTGAGTAGGTGCCCTACGAAAGGTACTTGCCATGTTTTTTGTCTTAGGGTTTTTGCTTGTGATATCCTCTAAATATAAGGTGAAATTTTAATCATTGATATATTTTTTAGTGTAATGGCTTAGAGTTCATTAGAACTTTAAAACTAAGTATACTTAGTAGAAAGCACTTTCTAGGATAAATGACCTCTTGGGAAGCAATTAACACTAAAAAACAAACCATATGACATATTGCCAAGTTAGACAGTATCTAAGTGGACGGAGTTTCGCATCATTACTTATAGTATTAGAGACTTTCATTTGCTGGAAATGGGGGAGACAAATGCTATACAGGAAAAAATGCCTCAAAGTGGAATACCTTCTGAGTCTATATGGAGTACCTTTAGCGTCCTCTTTGCTTGGTGTAGTTTTAGACATGTGCAACAAAATTGACAAGGACATCAATATTTGTACAAAAAAATGTAATGCCTCTCAAATATAGATGGCGAAACTCTAATCATCAAGGCATTTTTTAGTGTAATGGTTTTGAGTTCATCAAAATATTAAAGTTAAGCGTATTCAATAGAGAGTACTTTCATGATGGTGACCTAAAAAGCAATTGGTATTAAGGCAAAATAGTGTGACACTTTGCTAAAGTGAACAATATCTCAATAGATAGAATTCCAGATCGTTACACTGTTAGTTTCGACCATTGGGTGCAAGATCCTCATGCCTAGATGATTAATGGATTCTATATCATGTTTTCAAGCTTGCTGTTTAATAGTTAGCAATCTTTTTGGTGTGGCTATGTTTTCTGGTAAAGGTGCTTTTTGAGATATAAACTTTGTAATAGTGTATGGATTTAAGTTTTCATCACATTTGGTTTGTCACTGTTCATCTTGACGCTTGAGTTCTTTTGCAGGTCAGCCAAAGGGCGGCTTGTCATGATGTTTTGACTCTTGAGAAGGGATTCTTAACTTTCTTTTATTGTCATTCCTCTCACGTCTTTCTCCTTACTTGGTGTTAAGCTTGTTCCTTTTTTAAGTGGGACCCCATCCTCATTAGCTTGCGTAGTTTCTTTTGTGGTACTTTTCCTATGTATATTAACTCCTGTCCCGTTCTCTCTACTTTTATTCAAAAGGTATCATTCTTAATATTTTCGTCTTTCCCGTAAGGTTGTAGTAATTAGGCATTTTAAACATTTCTACCCGTTCCTTTCATACCTTCTGCGTGATTGTTTTCTTCCATCTTTTTAGGATTTATGATTGGAACCCTATTACATCCTATTAATATTGTGTGTCCCTCACATCCGCATGCTATAAATAGTGATGGGAGGCCTTCATATTGTACCTTATCATGTTTTTACTGTATAGTATGCACAAGAGGCGTTTGATTGTTCACTTGAATGCTCAATCTGGCATATCTTCGTCTTTTAATTTGTGCAATTAATGTGTCAAATCGTAAAACCATTCCTAAAGCTCATACAATATTTTTAAGACCTCTTGACAATAGCACTCAATTGGTAATTTTGGATTCTTGCCCAAATCGCTATGGATTCAAATCTACTATTAGGGGCGTAAATTTTAGGTTTATTCTTTGAATTGCAAGGAAGTTCCTATTCACAAGCCACGGTCCTTCCTATTCGATGAATTGGAAATGCTATTCTGTCCCAAAGGAGACAAAATAAAAATTAAAAACCTCTCCCCCGCTGACCATATTTTATCCTTTATTCCATTTCCACGTCATTCGTAATTTCATCAGAAGGGTCTTATACCTTGGATTTGGTCTTATAACTTTTTTTATTAGGGTGTGTTTCCATCGTCTTCCGATTTGCTCCTTTTCATCACTTTTAAAGGAGATTTTGTAGATCCCAAGACCTTCACTTATGATGTCTTCCTCTTCTCCTTCTAGGTCCTCCATATTGTCATCCTCGCTTTCTTGTTCATCAAATATGGGATTTGAGAAGAATGCTGATTCGTAAACATTCGGTATTTGCGATGCGACTTTATCTCTACATGATGAATTTGGGATAACTTTTCCAGTTGTCTTTATATTGTCTTCAAAACAGTATCGTTCCCTAAGGTACCATTGTGACATATATCTATATCCGTATTAAAATAATATGTATAAATGTATCTTATTTGTATTTATATTTATCTATATTTGATCTATTTGTTATTTTCATAGAAAGTGTCAATTTTTTTTTATTTGTATCTATTCTTTGATAAACAATTTGTTAGAAAAAAAAATTATTTGTATCTACTAAAAAAAAAAGTTAACCAAACAGACATATCGATATTTCTGTTCTTTCTACGTTTGAAGAAATCGTTGCATTGATCTTTGATCGGAGCTGAAGAGAGCACATTAGGGTTTTCCATTTTGGTTTTGTAGTAATGTTATACTCCACTACGTTTGCTCTTATCTACAAAACTCAACATAAATGTGTTTTTCTTAAGCTCCTCCAACCACATTTGCATTTGGTCAAATTTGAGAAACGTAGGTCTAAGTTGATGACAAGTATATCTAACTATGGATTCATTTTATTATTCTTTATTTTTTTCCATGGATAAAACTTGAAACATGAAATCCATCCCTATAATGTAAAACTTTTTACGCGATAACTTCTTCAGAGTGTCACCCTTAACTAGCACAACATTACCAATGAGAATCTAAGGTGGTGTCCTTGGTACTTCCATAAAATATTGAGTTTTGATAAAATAATGTGAGCACCAAGTATTTAGTTCGAAATAAATCAAAGTCACAAAAAAAAAAAAAAAAAAAACAAAGCAAGAAAGGAAGGTGATGCCTAACAATTAAGAGTAACAAAAATTAAAATTTGTTTTTTCTTTAATCATAATAAAAAACTAATAAAGTTTTGTCCACATTGGATATAAATTTTGAGTGGATCTTTTTTGCTAGACTGTCAACACCTAGGAGGAATTTGAAGCATCGAACTTATAATTATAACGATTTGCTTTGCTTTGGTTTTGGCGGGTAAATCCTCCATTCGGATAAAAGTGGACACTGAGAAAGAGCACACCGTAAGAAAAAAAAAAATATTTTTCATAAAATATTATAAAAATACCATTGGATAATTTATTTTTTCAGTTCATTATAGTTGCATTAAACCCGTCTCTTTTAGAGACAAATTTAATTAAAATTCAAACTCAACGGATTTAACTAGTCTATTTTTTGGATTATTTTCAACCTAATGACATTTTCATCGGTTTCATTGAAATATATATGTACACGCACTTTTTCCTTATACCTAAATTCTGGTATAGATACTTTCCTTCCAAAGGGCATATATTAATTAAATGCAAAGTCTCCAAATAAAAAACCCAGTATGACAACTGTAGATGTACAAATTTGATTACAAAGGCCTTAAGCCTAATTCTTATTTGGATTTAACTCTTTGGGCTAATGTGACAGGGCTTAAAGAGTTAGGCCCAATTCAATTGGGATGATCATGGGAGAATTGGCATGGTAGGCTTGGAGTAGGGCCCGTTGGAATTGGCCTGCCCAATTCCAACCTTTCTCAAATTGGCTCACACACATTACAATGAAAGGCCTCAATGGGCCTGGGTCCATAAGGGAGCCCACATCCATATCCACTTTGAGAAGGACTCATCTTAGCCGTTGGTCGTCTATCTCATCTGACGGACGACATCGACAGCTAGATTCTCTATAAATACCTTAGTCCTCACCTCATTTGGATAAGGTGAAAATCTTGGACGAACGCCGTCGTGCTGTCGGATTTCCGTCTTGGTGGATCAAACACTTAATTTACTCAAGAACATACACAAATCCATAGTACTCAGTGAGGTTGATGCTATTTAGCTCCCTCACCTGTCACACGTGTGTTAGAGCCTATTGAGATTGCCTACTCCTCCTCCCTACACGATACTCTCTTGATCATCCTATCACTTGTTGTTTCCCTAGGTTACGCGTAGCGCGATAGTCACTCGATACGCACGTAATCGTTGCATCCAGATTGATACCCACACAACAACTAATATGTCGGAACATTTCATGTGCAATGAATCTCAACCCGCCTACCTCTCGAGTCATATATTTTTAGAGAGAACATGACACGAACTATTCAAAGGGTGTTGTATTGATGATTTCGGTTGCAGATAATGGTGATTACCCTCTTGCTTATCAGTTATTACCTACGAATGATGTGTACTGCCACACTAGTAAAAAAATGACATTAAGAGGCGAAATTTTTTGCCTCAATAGCTTAGAATTTCGCCTCAGTAGTGCTATTGAGGCGAAAAATTCGCCTGTGTAGGTCGGCCATCTTAGGGAAAAGGAGGCGAATTTCGCCTCACGTTTTAAAACGTGAGGTGAAATTCGCCTCATGCTAGGGCGAAATTCGCCTCATATAGAAAGAGGGAGGCGAGTTTCGCCTCATCTACCAAATATACTCACCCTTTAACAGACGAATAATTTTTAGTAAAATTTTATAATTATTAATATATTATTTCAGAATTTTAAAAAAATGCAACACATATTATAAAAATTATATAATTAATATTACAAATTTATTACTATTAATATTTGACTTAAAATTTATTAATTAATATATTTTTTCAGAATTTATAAATAATAATACAACACTTATTGCAATAATTTTAAAAAACGTATAATTAATATTACAAATATATTTATATTTTACTTAAAATATTGTATGTAAGTTTGTTATTGTAAACATTTGAAATAATAAAAGTATTATGATATTATAAATATATTTATATTGATATAAATGTTATAAAATAAAAAGTAGAATATATATCTAAAATTTGGAAAAAATTGCAAAAACTTTGTAAATATAAATGAAAATATTATACCTTATGTTATATTTGATTTTAATATTGTTGAACTTGTAATGAGAAATGGTAAAATCCTGCAAAAATAAATCCAAATAAATAATTATAAATAAAAATTAAATATAAAAATTAAGTAAATGAAATAAAAATGGAGGATGAATTACCGATGTTGATCGAACAGCGAATGAGAGAGAGGGGAGAGAAATTTGAGCGAGCAGAGAGGAGAAGTGGGGGTATATATAGGCAGTGACTGGGGGCTGATGAGGCGAAATTCGCCTCATATGTTGAAATCTGAGGGAATTTCGCCTCATGAGTTGGATAGTGAGGCGAAATTCGCCTCATATGACAAAATGAGGGGAATTTCGCCTCATAATAAAAAATTCCAAACTCCCGCGCCCGCTTTTCTTCTCCCGCGTTGTCCCGCTAAAAATTTTAATAGAAAATTTTGTATAATTTTTTAAAGATTAATTATTAAAAATATTTATTTATTTATCAACTTATTTATTATTAAATAAGATTAAAAATTAATCTTATTTAATTGAGTGATGTACTTTTATTAATTAAAAAGTTAATTATAAAAAATTTATATATAGATAAAATATTAATTAATCAAATTATATTTTTATTAATCATTTTATTTACTAGTAAATAAGATTAAAAATTAATCTTATTCAATTGTGTCATGTGCTTATTTTGATTAAAAATGAATCATAAAAAATATTTATATAAATTAAATATTTAATATATTCAAATTACATATTTTATTAATCAATTTATTTACTAATATATAAGATTAAAAGTAAATATTTCAATTGAGTTATGTACTTATATTTATAAAAATTTAAATAAACAAATATTTATATAGATTAAATATTTATTATAAAAAATATATATTTATTAGTGAATTTACTTATATACTTTTCCTTGTGCCATCTCATCTCTGGAGCCGTCTTCCGGCACATAAATAGCCTTTGTAATCTTGGAACTAATGGGAAATGTCGCAACACCTTAACCGGTACTGTTTTTTGTTTTCATGTATAAAGCTTCCATCTTCCTTCCCCACACACTGGGCATGTATCAAGATTTTTGAATTCTTTTCGAAACAAAACACAATCATTTTTACAAGCATGAATCATGTTTGTATCCATGCCTAACTGCTTCAAAAACTTCCGTGCTTCATAATATGATGTAGGTAACAAATTATCGGCAGGTAACAAACTTTTTATTAAGTCAAGCCAATTGTTAAATGACTTCACAGACCGCTTCCCATCAATCTTTAGATTTATCATTTGCACTACTGCTGATAATAATGAAAACTTTGTACATCCCGGATACACTGGACTCTTTGCTTTTTCAAACATTCCAGTCCACCCATCTCCATTAAACCCACTACTTTCATCTTCGCTGTCAATATCATCGCCATCGCCATCACCATCACTTATATCAACAGCAATATCTTCCAAAAGTTTTTAATCTGCCTCATCTTCAAAGTGCGTGTCTTCAAGTGGATTGCTCCCTTCATCCATAACAACATTATCATATACCTCGTATTCATCTACATCCTCACCGTGATAAATCCAAGGGGAGTAGGTCCAAGCCATTCCCCTCCTGAGGAGGTGATACTCAATAATCTGAATAGATTGCCATGAACCATTAAGGCAATCTATACAAGGGCATCTAATCAGTCCATCTGCCCGCTTGGTTTACAGCAGCTTCTAAAAACTCTCTAACCCCATTTCATATTACGTTTGTTGTCAAATCACGTGTCATATGCCAACTTCGTTCAGACATCCTAAATTGATACTTAATAATTACCACATTTAAGTCACATCGATAACTCTCCTATAAACTATGCAAGCATCTAATATTGAAACACCATTTGATTTTGATTTACTTATTATTTAACCCTATATGTGTCATGCATTACAGATAATATGTATAGTTTTATCGAATCTCTAAGAAAAATACATTTATTACAAATTTAACATAAATTAATTCATAAACATATCAATAGGAGCATTACTAACTGTAACACATATATACATACTTTATGAAGTTAAACATATTACACATGTATTAAACATAATAATAATTGTTTATATGTAACTAATATGATTTTTGTTCACATACATTAATAGTATAAAATAAAAATATTTACACTATGTATCAAAAAGAAACACAATACACATATATTAGACAAATATACCATCACTAGATCGTAAATTCATATAATATTTTTACCTTACTTATAATAAATATATAATATACATATAATATCAGAAATACTACATATAAAAGTAGTATTATTTCAATACTTACACTTATTTTATGTCTTATTAATCTAAACATATAAAAACAAGCTTCGAATAATAATTAAATACTTGATCCTAAGTATATACATAGTTTTTTTCAATTTCTAACAATAAATACAAACTATATATTGAACATCATTAATCAATATACATGAAAATAATATTCTCAGTATTTATATTAATCTAGTGACATGAATTTAAACATAAACATAAATTGAATAATAAACATGTAATCACATATCCTAAAATCTATAATTTCTTCAACTACACACAAATATACATAACTATAAATTAAATACATATTACTACATAAATATTACTACTACTATTTAAATAAATGAATTAAAAAGTTCATAACAAATTGAACTAACACGTAGTAATTGTAGTACAAAAATATCCGATCAAATCCACCCAAATTATCAGATACCTGCATTAAAAATTAAAATATCAATCAAAATATTTTACTATAAAATAAAAACTATAAGAATTAAATAAAAAAATAAAAACTTACCGTATAATTAAATTTACTTAATCGAACTATTTTTTTTTCTGATGTGTGCTGAGTGTATGTGCGTTTGTGGTGGGGGGTGTGTGTGTGTGCGTCAGTGAGCTAGTGTGTGGTCGGTGTGTGTGTGTGGGGTCGTGTGTGGGTCGTGTGTGTGTGTGTGTGTGAGGTCGATGTGTGCGTGGGTCGGTGTGTGTGTGTGCGCGTGTGAGTGTGTGAGTGTCTGTGTGCGTGGTCGGTGTGTGTGTGTTGTGTGTGCGAGCGAGGGAGAGATGTGCGAGAGAGAGAATGTGAGAGGTGCAAGTGAAAGAGACGGAGGAAGGGTATATATAGGGGAAAGATGAGGCGAATTTCGCCTCATCCTAGTCAGCATTTGAGGCGAAATTCGCCGCTGACTAGGCTAGTGAGAGAATTTCGCCTCATCATCCTAGTCAGAGGCGAATTTCGCCTCAAATGCTGACTAGGATGAGGCAAAATTCGCCTCTTTTGTTAAGATGAGGCGAAATTCGCCTCAGATACTTTAAGAGGCGAATTTCGCCTCTTAATTTTCGCCTCCCATACCAACTTCTCTACTAGTGCGACCTGCGAAAACATTCGTTTGTGTTAAATAAATGCGCCATCCCTTGACTTTAGACCAATGGGTGAAAATATACTTTTATATTATTCTTTTTCCCAATAATAATCTCCAACTAGCTTCAATTACTCCTCATTTTGTTTAAGAGGGCCATTAAATGTTGGGAAAGAAGCTCTGTGACCAAATTTAGGGTTAACTACTCGATATAACGATCTATAAGACATATGTTTAAAAAATCTCGATGATATTATATTGTGTCGTATCTATAACACATCTGATAGTATGGGAAAGATATTGAGTAGATGATACAAATCACTTGGATGTATATATCATATATAATTACCAACCATATGCTAATACATGGGAAATATAGTGAGTAATTTTTAAATTAATCACCTCCCATATACGTAAGTGTTAAAAAACTATTGGTAATTACACACCACGTGTATGTTACTCGTGGTGTATAATAGCCAATGAATCTTTTTCTCGTTCATATGATGCTAAAAACCTTGTCCAGACGTGTTATTATTGGCATTAGCTAAGATTCAGGTGCTAAAGAATGGATGAAGCTGCTATGAAATTGCCAATCCATCATGTGCCATATAAGTACATAAGGTTAAGATGAATATTTCGGTAGTAAGTAATATATATTGCATACTTTCCATTATGAATTTATTGTGCTCATTTCCTGATAGAAGTTCATTTCACTAATCAAATTATTTTGTAGAGTAGAAGATGGACAGTACTATTATAATTTAATCGTATCAATATTGATCTCTTAACATACATAGATCCAATTGGATTCCCTATTCCCCAAAGTTATAATATATCTTTTTTTTAAAAAAAAACAATAATGAACATATAAAATAATAATAGAATTGGACTCAAGTTGTGGGACAATGTGTCTTCCATGATATGTATTGCCTTTAATAATAATAATAATAATAATAAGATAAAATCTACACATATATTTGAGCAAATCATTGTGTGCAAAGGATTAGATGAAAGCTATGTAAGACAAGCAATTGACCGTTGACACTAGTCATACTTGGTATATATCGATCTTCTCCATGCTCTTAAAAGCTAGTAGTAAACTCATGGTAAGCGTCTAGACTTTAGCAAGCAGAATTAGAATATGTGATGTTAATTGTCCTAATTTTGTAGTAGGATACAAACATCCACACACGCCTGAACCGATCTAGACCTGTTAGGTCACGTGTCTTCTCACGGGTGGATTGAAACCATCCTAAACTATGGCAAGCCAAGTTTGTTTCGAGCCACCTACGGGTTCATAGGCTAATTCATGGCCCATTAAACTAGCCAATCATTTTTTAAAATAAAACAATCTACAAAATGATTTAAAATTAATTATATTAATTATCCTTGTAAAAGATAAAATAAGAAATATAAAAGTAAAATATGTATTTATATAATATATATTTAAAAACAACTTAGATAAATTTTTAACTTAAAATAAAATTGAGCAGAAGAATAATATTCTTTAGCCCATTTGTTAGAAGAATTGTTGAAGATGTGGATTTATTTATATACAATTACATCCAAGTCTACTTGTGAAGTTGGTAATGTGAGACATAAATACACTCAAGATATAAATAAAGACAAAAATGAGTCTTATATCGTTAAGAAGAAAAAAATTCCTCTAGTTGCAAGTCCATATAAATAAGCCTCACATCATTTTTAACCATATATTACTTGTGTTGTTACCCATAATAACTCAATTAATGTTGTCAATAGTAACATATTTTCACTATTCACATTGAAATAGTTTAACCATTTATTATATTTATTTTTCTTTGCTTTTTTTTCGTTTTTTTGGGGCCAACTTAGGCTGACCTATTAGGTCCACGAGTTTTAGGGGTCATCAACAGTTTTGGGGTCGACCTGTTAATGATCTAGCTATCTACTAGGTCATGTGGTGGGCCATGACCCATTCGGTCAAGTTAAGCTGGCAAGTTAACCAATCGATGGTGGTTTGAGCTGGGGTACAAATCTAAACACAATGCAAATTTGTCAACTGAGCTTGTCAATCTATAAACAAACATACACTAGCAAGAGTTAATGAGAATAATAATTAACACGCAATTTTAGTCATATTAATGTACAAGGTTACAAAATGTGTGCGTAAAGGTTTGGAAGTCGATCCTTTAACAACCTGGCTACTCACCAGGACATGACTCATTTGGCTAGGTCAAGCCAGGGGATTGACCTGTTGGTGGTGGTTCAACTGGGTCATGGGCCATGACTTATACATCTAGGCAGCCCGATGGGTTGACCCATCAATTGTGGTTTAAGCCGAGCCTTAAGTCAGACGCGATCCTTATTGATGTCTAATAGTATGCAAATTTAAAAACAACACAAATTTAGTAAACTAGGCTTCTCTATCTATTAAACAAACACACATTAGTAAGAGTTAAAATGTTAAACTGAGAATAATAATTAACACATACTTTTAGTAACATTTCAATGTATGAGGTTATAAAATGTGTACTTAGAGGTGTCTGTAAGACAAGAAAGAGAAAATTGGATCATTATTCAGGATGCAACGAAAATTTTTAGGTCAAGTTATTGATTTTTATGTAAGGCAACTTGTGTACAAGTCAATATGTCATAGATAGTGTATTTTGTTCTAGGTGTAATGTATTTTTATTTTAGGTGCAAAATGTCCTAAATAGTATATTTTGTCCCAGGTTAGTATATTTGTTCCAGGTAAAAAAATGTGCTATGTGTGTACTAGGTCAGTGTATTTTGTCTCAGATGCGATTTGACCCAAGAGTAACCCAGGGTACAAGTAAAATGAGAATCAAATAGATGAGATAGTCAAATTTTGCACAGACACTCCATAAAAAGATCATAATTTACCTCTCATACCATGACACTAAGCAATCAAAATGAAAATGAAATGACCTAAACTTAAATTCTATTTAATTTCCATGTGTTGTTTATTTATATTAGGTATTGAATTGAATGAGCATGATGTTTAGGATAGTTATGTTGGTAATGGTCCAAATGTATTATTTTGCATATGTAGTGAAATTAATATTTTGTTTTATATGTATTAAAGTGTGTGTGGTATAGTTATTAATTGTGTCTTTTATACATTAAGATGTTAAGTTAAGTTAGATTTATAAAATCAACCTTGGTTTTTCATAAGATTAGTTGATAGAATTTTTCTTAGTTAAGTTAGCTTTTATGCCTAAAATAAGCCCAAATGAAACTCAAATTCACTTAAAATGCAAACTAAAGTTGCATATGCCTTAAAGGGTAAATTTGGGATATGTTTAAGGCTTAATTATGCTTAATTGGACTACTTTTCGAAGTAGCCACAATTTCATATGAATTTTGCTTCTTCTTTCTTTCTTTTCTCTTCTTCTTTCAATCTAAATTCCAAGTCCAATTCAAGAACAATAGCAAGTTTCGAAAATCAAAGTTCTCTCCAAGGCAAGGCATTTACATGTGAGTTGATTTAACTATGATTGTTGTTTTGTTTTCCTTTCTTGTAATGGTTATATGAACTCTTGTATAGAATGAGTTTAAATGTTATCTAAATTATTTGTTCATGCTTTGAGATTAGTTAGGAATGTGTTTTGTGAGTGTGTGAGTTTGTTCATGCATTGTAGAAGTGATATGAAGTGTTGGGAGGATATGAAGATAGTTTGTGTAGGAAAGTTGAGAATGGATGGAAGTGGAATTGGAAGTGTTTAAATGTGTTGATTTCATGTGTTGTGTTGCTAAGTTTGAGTAGTGTAGATAGGAGTGAGTATATGAAGTTGAAAATGTAGTTGAGGAAGGTTTGAAAGTGTTATAGGATAGAATTTTCGAAGAGGAAAAACAGGGGATTTGTGTTCTGTTGTATATGCCTATTTTTAAACGTACGCCGGCATCTGAGGTTTCTACGCTGCCGGACTATAGGCGGTGTTGGAAGACCACAGAATCAAATTTCTTAAAGCCGTTTGAACGCCGTTGGCTTTCGCTAAAAAAGTCAGTAGGCGTTCATCCTTTCATATTGTACGCTGGCTACTGGAAATCAAAGCCGCCGACGTATATGTTGAGGCTGCCAGCGTATCTAGGTACGTGGCTGGTTTGTACCTCTCTAGACGTTTTGAAAAATTTTGGATTTTGCATTCTACACCGGCTCAAAGCCGTCGGCGTAGAATGAAGGCAACGACGTACCCTTAAGCGCTACTAGCGTTGGCAGTGTTGATTTTCATAGTGTTGAACATTGGCTCAAAGTCGCCGGCTTTGAGTGCCGACGTGTCCCCTGCGCTTTTGATTTTTAAAAAAAAAATTTCAAAATTTTCTGAAGTTTGATATTTGATCAATTAAGTACTTATTAAGCGATCTAGGATATAATAGGATGTTTAAATGCTTTATTATGACTTTGTATTAAATTATTTGAATTTCTTTGATTAACTGTGATATAGATATAATATGTGTATATATTTGTGAATGAGGAATTTATATTTATTTATTGATTATTTTGATATTCCTATTTCAGTTAAGGATTCTTCGATTAGTTCTTCACCGAGAAATCATAATAATATACTAACGGGTTCAGGTACGCAATAACTTGTTTGATGTTTGCTAGGAATAGGCATTCCTAATTCAACTTAATTTGACTTGGCTTAATATTTGAATGAATTGGATATCTATTACGCTGTTTAATCTGGTCCGAGGAGCAGCAAACTTGTCATGATGCAATGACATGTTAGTTAGGTGCTTAACCAAGTCATGATGCAATGACTTTACCATGATGCAATGGTACGCTATGATGCAATAGCGATTCTTTTTTGTTAAGTGGGTAGCCGATAGGGGGAATAGTATCTAAGTAACGTTTGCTTAAACTTAGGGGAAAATACCATGATTTTTCAAGGTTTATGGAAACTTGTGAACTAGGTTCATGTTATGGACTGAGTTTAAGTAGAGTCGAGCAACGGCTTTTGAACCCTAAATGAAGCTATTATCTTCATGAAATAGATATAGGACATATAAGTATTCGGACTGCTTATATCAACCCCCTGAGCAGCTGTTGTTACTCAGGATCCCTGAATTCCCAAAGCGTGATCCGGGGTTTGAATACCCTCTTGTTGATTTGTGAAAGAAAATGTAATAAAGATAATCACCGGTTTAATGATGCATTACATTGACTTGATGAATTGTTTTGCATTTGTTATTGTGTACTGGGCCTTTGACTCACTTTTACTGCTTTGCAGGTATTGGAGACGAGTTTTATGATGATTTGAGCTATGGGTCCGATTTCGAGAGATTCCTGGATGAGTGGGACGAATAGGACTCGAACATCTTGGACTTTTTGAAGAATATTTTGCTAAGGAAAAAGTTATGTATAGATGGCTTAATAGTTAAGCCTATTTTTGTAAAGACTTTAAGATCCTCTAGAATTCTTTTGTTTTAACAAAACATGTACATTTTGTAGTGTCTTGTATTGACACTAAACAGTATTTATATGATGTAAATGTATGTATAGATTGCTTTTTTTAGCAATCTTGTTTTGTTAAAAGTTCTTTATAGAATTATAGTAGTTTTGATCAAATAATTTTCATAAACTGTTAGTTTTAGGACAAGCTTACATATAATGTGAAAACGTTATATGTGGTTGGGGACTCGATACTCTAAGTCTCGAGATTTAATTTAATAAATGATAAAATTATTTCAAGTAAAGAAAAATTAAAAAAAAAAGATGTGAAAAGAAGAAAGAAGTAGTCAATATTTGATTTAAACTATCATAATATTAGGATAACGGGTAGCCACTCGCCATTAAGAAAAGTATAAAAAGAAAAGCAAAATTAATGCGGGTGAGCGGTCATCCACCCATTAAGAAAGATATAATATATTAAAAAAATAATTATTGCAGCGCAGTCGACATGGGTCGCCTAAGTGGCCATACACGATTCTCAAGTGCCCTATTCGCTTGTTTTTCTTTTTCTTTTCTTTTTTTATATTTACTTATTTATTTTTATTTTTATAGTAATAAGTGGCCATACACGATTCTCAAGTGCCCTATTCAACCTCCCCTCGCACTAGAGGGACTCGTCCATAGGTTTTTTTATTTCCTTTCTATAGCCTTTTTTATTTTATTTTTTTTCTAATGATTGTTCATTATTTATTTATTTAAATATGTACGTATGCTATTTTATCAAATTAATTATTAGACCATTCATAAATTGAACGGTGTCCACTTCTTAATTGTGATAGGCAAAATAAATGAAAGCACGAAAAATGTTAAAAGATGAATATATGTGTCTGTGCGCTCGTGCGCAAATTGTTAAAGTGTGAAAAATTAAGTATAAAAAATAAAATATATCCAAATAAAACCTCTACATAGCAGAGTTATGACTAATTTATTACTATTATTATAGATTGAAAAACTTTAGAAGACAAAAAAACAGGAAAATAAAAATGAAGAAACACATTTACTATCCTCATTTTGTTGTCTCAATGCTATCCTAGCCAATCCTGTTTAAACGCGTAACAATTTTAATGAGTAATATTTATGTTAAGTTATGTTATTTACTTATGTATCATATTATAATTAGTAGGGACACAATTGAGACACCAATTTTTGGGTAGCAATATTAGTTGTTCCCATTTTGTTGTCTTAATACTGTCCTAGCCAATCGTGATTAAATATGCAGCAGTTTTAATGAGTAATATTTGTGCTAAATTATATAATATGATTACATATTATATTTTAAAAGGTATTTTTAAAGGTAATTAACCTATATTTTTAGCAACACTTTCTATTGAGGTGTAACACATAGGAAAGTAGCACCATATACAGCATCGCAATCCTAGTAAGCACACTCTCAATGGATGGTGTTGCCAAAGATAGATAGTTACATATCTTTTTTTTTTTTTTCCTTTTCTCTAAAATGCCTAATTTAGTTTAAAGAGATATGGTATTTCATAATCAATGAAAATCTGAAACTGGGTGTATAGATTTGGATTAAAAAATTAGTGTTGTTGTTTAAAGGATTGTAAATAAGTTGAATTGAGATGGTATAATATTGAGTTTTAATTAAACTCGAATGAAAATGATAATAATCGAACTCCATTCGAGCTTGATTGAATATATAATCTTTAACCTATGCTTTGCTTGAAATAACACTAAATGAGCTTGAATTTGACTTAAGTAAGTTTATTTAGCTCAATTTATCTAAATAATAGTCCTATTCACATTAAAATAATTTTAATACCTAAACTCAACTTAAAATTAATTGAACTAGCGAGTTACTAAAGCTAAACATTATAAAATACAAACTTAACTTGTGAAACTAATTGAGTAGTTTAGTAGGTTAATATTATGTTTATATTAGTCTCCATTACTTGTACCATCAATATTAGGTTTTTAAGGATTCATGTCTTGATAATAAAGATTCATGAGTTCTAAACACACCACTTGTCCGGCTAAGTGGTATATAAATATCAAGATTGTTTTCATAAATGGTAATCATAGTGAGTGGTTTATAAAAAGTTTAGTGGTTTGACTACTTCCTTTCAGTATCTTACATTAATCTCACTTTAGTCCTTAACACACAATGAATTGCCCAAATATGTATTAAATTATTTGTTTTTTTTTTTTTTTAAGCACAGCATATTGTCTCATGACTTGAGTCCAATTCCATTATTATTTGATTTTCTCCATTGAAATGCCCGAAATATAAGGTTATTTATAGCCCTCTGCATATCTAAATTTTATATAAACACACTAAGGTTCATAACCTACCATTAAATCACAATAAATACCATGATTAACTTTAGATCATACACATATACAATTATGTAGTTTCAATATTGTGACCCATATGGACCGATGATCTAGTAATCTTCTTTTTCTTTTTAATTTTTTTCTCTTTTTATATTATTCTTAATGGGTGGATGGCCACCACTACACTTAATAATTGTTTATCGTTTATTAAATTAATAATCTAATAATATTATTTGATTAAATTTATTATTATAGATCAAATCAAAGTTAATTAACATGTGTCTGCTTTTTATGGGCCATATATGGTTGTATTTGTCTTCTTCCTGGGAATTTTTCTTCCATCCGCTTAGTTTTGTCATTGATTGGCACCAATCACAGACTAATTTATATTATAAAAAAAAAAAAAAAGATGATGTTGATTCTGATTTTTGGAGCAACATGTACCTATAGATTATTATGAATATTGGTTTTTGAATGTTTATTCATGTAAAAATACAATTATATAAACAAATTACTGATATCTTTTATTATTATTCCATTCACAATTCTCTATGTTGTTTTTCAAAAAGCGAATTATATACATCGGAGTCCAATATTCAGTATCATCTTATTAAATTCGATTTATACTAGTTTATTTGTAATCAATGAAGATACTGATGGTGATGGTTGCAATGCCCAGGTATTGAGAAATTTTCTACAGCACCAAGAGAACTGAAAACTCTTTTATGCATTTCTATAAGAATTCTCTAGCCGGACATGAACATAAAGTACTCAACAAAACATGACAACCATTTGATTGGATCAATAAAAATCCCATACATAAACGTAAGTGGCAGGTGACAATTACTATATCTTACAACATATAAGACAAATTATATCAAAATCCCATCAAGATTATCTAGACAAACAGAAACTTCTTCCATAAATAGCCATGCGAAACCTAGCTTCGAGAGCAAAATGAAATTGAAATAATAAGAAGTACATATACCAAAAATAATAATAGGACGAGCCATGTATCTTTATTCGAAATTTATTATCACAACCATATTATGTATTGGAGTTTCTGTTAATTTTGTGAATAGTGGTATCTACAGATCTAGTCTATTATCAGTGCAATTTAGAAAAGCCGTATCTTATAATAGAGTTCATATAGCCGCAGTTGTCGCTCAACTGGCAGTATATACAGCAAGCAGTGAGGGTTATAATCTTTACTATAACAAGGGAGAGGTTTATGGTCATGCAGATTGTAATTTGCGACTTTCTACCGATGACTGCGGGTTTTGCCTTTCTTATGCTTCACAAGAAATGCATTTCAGATGCATAGATAAAAACGGAGCTCAAGTTCAACTTCGAGATTGTAGGATTAGATATGAGTTATATCCATTCACAGAATGATTGGATACTTTGATATCTACTCCCCAATGCAAAGTCTAGTGGGATCAAGGGATTCTATCTCAATGGCTTACTGTCACGAGATGGAAGCAACGCAGTAACCCATGCAATACTTGACCATCTCTTGGATTCTTGTTTTCCTTATATTTTGAATGGCAAGCTGATATTCTCTTTTCTGTCTTAATCACATCCTTGTGCACCCCTTTGCAACCTTTTGTACATTAAAATATTAGTAAAAGTATGTGCTATTTTCAATTTAACTCTTGCCGGTGTTCCCACTTACGATTCATTTTATTCTTGTTTTTATGTGTTTGTTTATAGATGGAGAAGCCCAATTGACTAAATTTGCATTGCATTTAGGTTTGCTTGCTATTGCAAAATCTGGACAATCGTGTTAGTTGTGAGATGCGAACACAAGAAAGATTAAACCCAAAGAAAAGCACCGAACCAGAAGAAAGCAAAGTAAATCTTATATATTTCTAATTCTATAGAAAACAGTTACAAAGATCAATATATATAAAATAGAAACCAATGAAATAAGAACACGTGGCAACTAAGCTAAAATATCAGCCTAAATAATATAAGTTAATAGCCTCCCCTCAAGTTGGAGGTTCTCTTAAGCCCAACTTGTCACAAATTGCATGAAAATGATGAGAAGGCAAAAATTTTGTAAACACATCTGCAGGTTGATCAAGAGAGGAAATGTGCAGCGGTTGAAGAAAACCAAAACTGATGTGATCACGAACAAAATACACATCAATGTCAATGTGCTTGGTTCGACCATGCAAACATGGGTTTTGAGCTTTCAACAAAGAAGACTTGTTATCACAATGAATATGCACAGGAGAAGGAACAGAAATGCCCATGTCCCTCATGATATAAGAAGCCACAATAATTCCTTTGTTGCAAAGGCTAAGGCTCTATATTCAGCCTTGGTGGTGGAGGTTGAAACTGTTGGTTGTTTCTTGGATTTCCAACAAAATCAAAGCTTGACCTAAGAAAATGCAAAAACCTGAAACAGATTTTCTATCATCATGACTTGAACCCCAATCTGAGTCAGTATAAGCAGCAAGATCAAGATTGTTATCAGAGGGATAGAAAATTCCCAAATTGAAAGTACCATTCAAATATCGTAGCAGATGGAACAAAGCTTGCAAATGTGTAGTGCGTGGAGCTCCAAGAAATTGACTAAGATGATGTACAGCATAAGAAATGTCTGGCCTAGTCAATGCAATGTATAATAATCGACCAATTAGTCATCGGTAGAGGCTTGGATTAGGCAGAAGATCACCAGCAGAACAATCCAGACCCGTTCGTGGAGGTAAAGGAAAAGGAACATGCTTCGATCCTGCCAAGCCAACATCACGCAGGACATCTAAAATGAACTTGTGTTGATGAACTAACAAGCCTTGATTTGTGCTGCACAATTCAAGGCCTAGGTAAAAATGAGCCAATCCGAGGTCTTTAATAGTAAAAGCCTCATTCATTCGAAACTTAACATGATCAATGAGAGCATGATTGGATCCTGTAATCAACATGTCGCCCACGTACTGTAAAATGAAAGCATTACCAGAGGAACCATGATGAGTGAACAAAGAATGGTCATGAGTGGATTGAGTAAAGCCAAGAGACACAATAAACCTGGAAATTTCAATATTCCACTGTCTTGAGGCTTGTTTAAGCCCATACAAGGACTTACGCAATCTACAAACTTGATTGGAAAGAGCCTTAATATACCCTTTAGGTGGTATCATATAAACTTCTTCATCCAAGTGACCACGTAAAAAAGCGTTATTGACATCTATTTGATAAAGAGGCCAATGAAAGGAAGTAGCAATAGCAAGCGCTACTTTGACAGTTCCTAAATTTGCTACAGGGGAAAAAGTATCATGGAAGTCCTCCCCTTCAACTTGAGCGAACCCCTTAGCAACTAGCCTAGATTTATACCTCTCAATTGAATCATCCGGTCTATACTTAATTTTATAGACCCATTTGCACCCAACTGCTTTCTTACCCTTAGGTAAAGAAGTCAATTCCCAATTCTCATTGGATTCTAATGCATCCAATTCATTTTGCATAGCAATAACCCACTCTTTTTATTTAGAAGCGTCAAGATAATTGCAAGGTTCTTGTGTATTAAACACTTTTGCTAAAGATGCTGCAAACTCAGTCAGGTATGAAGCAAAGGTCGAAGAATTAATCAAAGGTATAAGCAAGTATTAGAACAGTGTTTAGAGGAAGTGAACTGACCTATGTTGGTTGCAGCAGAACACAAATCATCAGCTAATGTAGTGACTTGAACAGTATGCACAAAGTCCTCAAGCCATGAAGGTGAATAAATTTTCCTTGAAGATCTTCTCAAAGGGATATTATGATGAATAGTGTCACTGTGTAATTGAGATTGTGGACAAGAATAATTTGGAACAGAGTTAGACCCATTATCAGTCGATGACTCAAAATGGGAAGAAGATGTATGTGAGCTAATACTAGAAGGATAAGATTCAAAGGTGACAGAGGGATGAACAACATCATGGACAGATTGCTGAGCAGTAGTATCAAGAGAAGAATCTGATTTGAATGGAAATAAATTTTCATGAAAGATGACATCTCTTGATTCAAGAACATGCTTATGTATCAAATCATACACCCGATATCCTTTCTTCCCAATTGCATAACCAAGAAAAGCACATTTCAACCCTCTTGATTCCAACTTATCTCTTGAGATAGGATGTTTAGCCACATAACATAAACAACCCATTACTCTTAGATGATCATATGTAGGAGATTGACCAAATAAAATCTCATATGGTGTTTTCCATTCCAACTTTTTCATAGGCATCCTATTAATCAAATAGGTAGCTGTGAGAATACATTCACTCTAAAAGGACTTTGGCAAATTAACATCAATATGCATTGCCCTTGAAGTATCTAACAAATGTCTATGTTTCCTCTCTACACATCCATTTTGTTGAGGAGTATAAATCATAAATTTTTGATGTAATATTCCAAATTCATTGAAAAGTGTTTGACAATCTTTTGACAAGAATTCCATGCCATTATCTGTTCTGACATGTTTGGGTTGTTTTCCAAAATGTACAGAAACATAAATCAAGAACTTTCGCAGAATGGCATATACTTGACTCTTAAAAGCAAACAAATAAGTCCATGTGCATCTTGAATAGTCATCAACGATGGTAAAAAAAAAAATACTTCATATTTGTAATAGATTCCACTTCATAAGGCCCCCATATATCAACATGAATTAGTTCAAAAATGGAAGTACACACAAAAGTGCTTCTACTAAAAGGAAGTCTATGAATTTTAGCTTCATGACAAATCCCACAAACAAACTCATTGAAATCACAATCTTTACAATGATCCAAATGAATCAATTTGGACAAGGAGCTGTGCCCCAATGAAGCATGTGACAGTTGAAGTCGATTCTTAGAAGAAGAAACGATAGAATTACAATTTGTGTGTAGCACAGAACAAGAAGAAGGATTAACTCCACAATCATTATTAACATGTCTACAATTCGAGATAGACTTGGATGTTTCATTATGAGAAAGACTAGGATTAAAGTGAGATGATGATCCATTACAAGGAAAATCTTTGTTAGGACTAAGCACATATAAGCCATTCACTATACTTGCTGTTGCTGCAACCTTCTTATTGATCTGGTCCTGCAAATAACATTAATGACCATCGAAAGAGGCAGTTATATGTTGGTTAGTGGCTAATGTATGTATGGACAAAAGATTCTATGTAAAAGATGGTACATATAGAACATCATGAAGGGTTAAAGTATCATTTAAACGAACTGATCCACTTTTTGGTGGCTGAAATAAGAGCATTATTTGGTAATCTAATTTTGACAGGCTGTGACAAGGTTTGAATATTAACAAGAATAGTTAAGTGTGGTGTCATATGGCTTATAGCACCTGTGTCTAGTATCCAAGTATCTTTGCAATTATCAGAAGTGTGAAAACAATGAGTAATATTACCTGCATACTGACGCAGCGGAATAAAAAGGAAACTATCGCAAGACGTTGATTCGCGCACGAATACCCGGCTTGTGATCTTCAAATATCAATTGATTCTAAGAATACCTTGATATTTGGCATCAAAAATCGAAATCTACTCGAAGATGACGAATTTTGGGAAAAGAGAGAACACTCTCAATGAAATTTCATTCAAAAACAATCTTGCTTTGTTCCTTCTGTAACCTAGAATATATAATAGTTTTTTTACCAAAAAAGGAAACCTATCAAATAATACCTAGGCGAAAATAAATGAACGGACGAGATTAATGCCACAGACGGCATATAAAAAAGATTAATCCTATGAAAATATATGTCATAAAGAAAAGTTACTAAAATAGTAAAAACACGGTTTTGACGGCCTAAACGAAGGAATTTGACCAAAAACCAGCTTGGGTCACGAGCAAAGCTGGTGAGTTCTACTCGTTGGATCGTTTCCCTTCAGAATGTGGTCTCACTTGGTCAAAATCCAAAACTCCCCAAAATTATGAAACTGCCATCGTCAAATCCTATGCCATTTCTCCAAATAATTATTTGCTATCTTGTCCACTGCATCACATACTCCACATTGTTGGGAAAAACCATCATATGATTCACGTATTCTGTTCTTGGAGCAAAAGTAGAAACAGAACCAGCCTTAGTTTGCATCACTCGCATGACTTCCATACATACATCATGCAACATTGTCTGATCAACCATGTTTGTTTTTGTCGCCTCATTACTCAAAATAGATCCACTAATGTGATCAAAAGGTATAGCCAGCCTTTGTGGAAAAACATTTCCACCGACACTTCCATTCCTAGCAGTATCAGTAACAAAACTGACATTGTTAACCAAAGCACATTTCTTCCCTTTTATGATCTTCTTACCTTTAAACATTTAGGGTATCCAATCAATTGAAAACAATTTTCAATTGAATGTCTTCATTTTTACAATGTTTTGACACTGCACCCTTGATCTAAACTTTCATCTTTCTATGTTGAAATTCCCTTTAGCAACAAAAGCTGACATCTTAGGTTCAACACTCAACACAGAAGAAATTTGTTTTTGTTTCTCTACTTGATGTATAAGGTAGAATGCCCTATTAACAGAAGGCATCGGGTCCATTGACAGTATATGATTCCTCACATTCTCATAAGTGTCATTCAATCCCATCAAAAATTGTATTAATTTCGTGTTTGATTCAAACTCTTGTACTCTTTCCTTCAAATCACATGTACAATACTCTATACGACCACAAGAGCATTGTGGATAAGCATGAACTTGACTCATTTCATCCCAATACCGCTTTAATATGTTGTAATATGTACCTACACTCTTATTCCCCTCTTTTAAATTGTTGATTTCATATTGCAATTGAAAAACAAGCGATCCATTTGACGTTCCATATTGTTCTTTAATTTCTTCTCAGAGCTCCTTAGCTGATTTTGCATACAAAAAGGATTGTGATAACTCAGATGTCATGGAATTGATGATCCAACATCTAACCATATTATCAACCCTAATCCAATGAACTAAATCCACAGAACCATCTAAAGGACGAGATATAGAACCATCAACAAAACCTAGCGTCATCTTAGCCCCTAATCTAAGTTTAATTGAACTACTCCAAGCTAGATAATTTGTTCCATTGAAAAGTAGATTTTCTATTGCCATGTTCGGATTATCTGAACCAAACAAGAAATACGGATCAGATATAGAGGCATCAAAGACATTATTGTTCGGGATTTGTATAGTAGAAGAAGTCATGATCGAAAAACAAGAAGATTACTGGATTCGTACCTTATGCTCTGATACCATGTGAGATGCGAGCACAAGAAAGATTAAAGCCGAAGAAAAGCATCGAACTAGAAGAGAGCAAAGTAAATTCTGTATATTTCTAATTCTATAGAAAACAGTTACAAAGATCAATATATACAAAAAAGAAACCAATGAAATAAGAACACGTGGCAACTAAGCTAAAATACCAGCCTCAATAATATAAGTTAACAGCAAAAGCCTAGGACTATGATGTTTCGCATGAGTTTACTTCTATGTTGTGATACCATGGAGAAGGTTGCTACAAAGTGTGGCTGGTGGGAAGCTTTACTTCGTTGCTGTTCCCATGGAATTCGAAGGGATCATGAATGGGAGAGACAGGTTAGATATTATTCTTCGTGTTATCGAGACTTACTCGATAGATGAGTTGTTCGATATCAGACTGTAGAGCACCACGCATTACATCCTTGATATGTAATTATTTTCATACCATGTTCACTTTCAAGAGGATCATTTGTATTCATCATTACCTCTTTATATATATATATATATATATATTTAAAGTTCAAATATGGTCACCCTAACAAAATCCAAGGTTCTTGGGAAAAGATTAACTCAAGATGAAATACATTGGACTCTTCTTACTGGTATACCTTGGCCCTTTTGAGGTTATTTTTGCCCCCTAGAAAGGCCTAAATTTGCCTTTGTAGTCCAAAGGAAGCAAGTCAGCTCACCTTACGGACTGACCTCCTATATTTGTAAAGATTGAGACCATGTGAGGGTGCTTATGGCTAACATACTTAAAACGGTGTGTCTTACCTTATGGATTGAAAATTGTCAAACCTCATTGATATATGTTACACTACGTATATTCCATTAAAAGATAGATAAAAAATTCATAGATTTTTTTACGTATAATAGGAAAACAAGATTAATGCTTTAAATTATTGAATAACTATTAACTTGATCCCTCCACAAGAAGGATAGATCAAACTTAAAATTGATGGTCTATAATTCATCAAACAGGTAATGTTTAATTTGGGTTGTACTCAGGGATTAATCAAGGATGATGGATCTTAGGATTTTCTAAAAAAAGGTAAGCAAAATTGATTGTTACAGATTAACCACGTGGAGTTTGTATTGGGACATAATTTAAGTGGAACTGTGGACAATCACATATCTGATCAAAACTTCATAGTGATAGTATAGACAGCATAAATACAAGTTTGAGACTAGATTTAATTTAATTAGACAAAGCATAGAGATTCTGGAAATAACAATGATATGATAATTAATTACTCATGTGCAGGGTTCTTTAAAATTTTCTCGTATATAATAGCCATGCAATTTATATTACTAACTAGATTTACGCCTTAAATTCTATATTTGTGTAACTTATGCTTGGGAACAGGATTGTAAAAAGTAATAGTTGTTTTGGACCCTTCTACTTGATTCAAATAAGGATTTTAAAAGCAAATTTATAAGTGTTATTGGATTGTAGGGAAAAAATCTTTTTAAGTAATTTATAATATGTAGAGTAACTCTTTTAAGTGATTAATTGTAAATAAATAAAATTTAAATTGTTAAATTATACAAATATGAATCAAATTTAGATACAAAATTGACACTTTAAATTATAAATAATTAATTAAAAAATAAAACTTGAATATCAAATAGAATACTTATCCTTAAAAAAATATTCATAGCTTCCTCTATATTTGCATGGTTGAGGTGGTGATATGATGATGAGAAGCTTGTTGAAAGGGAAAAAAAAAATGGTGAAATCATTCTCATGATAAATTCAAATAGATTTATCATCACATAATCTAGAGGTAAGGCAAATCTTTTATTGAATTTGATAACTTTTATAGACAGCAAATAATAAACGCTTGTGTTTTACCCTTATGGATATCTTTTAGGGTTAAGTGCATGGGAAGTGGTAATCTTGCAATATTACAAATTACTAATAGTTGGGTGAAGGAGTTTGGCATTCTTGATTTCAAGGGAGAATTTGGTATGAAGAAAAGTAAGTAATCGAAATTTTATTTTCAATTTTTGCATTAATATATGTATGCAATGAGATTGGCTTAAGGTTGTGTTTTCAAAGAAGTATATGTGATGATTGGATACAGTTTGATACTTAGAATGGAATTATAGTTATTAAGATCCGTAATGAGTAGAAAAGCTTTTGTTTAGGCAAACACTAGTGGAACACAGTCCAAGCCTATGTTATGTTGAATTATGTTTTTGTTTTGAACACAAGTAGAACACGACACGTGTTTGAACTTGTGTTATGCTTTTATTTCAAACAAGGGCTATAACATGACTTGTGTTTAAATTAGTATTAAGTCATAATATGCTTATGTTTTCGATTATGAATTTAACATGACTTGTGTTACATAAAATAACCCGTCTATTTTGAGCACAAGTCGAACATGATCATGTTATGTGGTGTTACGATTCTATTTTGAACATGATATTTAATATGGTCGTGTTCCAACCCATGTTAAACAACATAACCTCAAGCATGATCATGTTCAACATAGCTTCTCTAAACTCACATTTTAACTTGTTCAACTCTTTTCTTGAAAATTTAATATCACTCTTAGATCTTGGAACATAGATACTACTAAATTAATTTCCAAATTCCCATTTTGAATTAATATTTTATGTTTTTTTTTAACACCAATAGTGGTGTAAGGGCAAGACTATAGAAGTGCAAGCTATAGATAACTTTTAAAGTACAAACAATTCTAAATACATTAGTTACTTTATAGTTTAGATTAAAGGGTTCTAGTGTTTTGGACACGCCAGCTTTCTAAGTATGTGTATTATCTTACTCGTTGCTTTGTGCTTGTTTTATAATAGAATCTTAAATCGACTAATTGAATACTTAGTGATAAAATTTATTTATAGTGTGTTCTTGACTGTAATTGATGGACCAGGAGTACCAGTGATCTTGACATGGTGCCTTGTTGATTCTTGTGTGATAGATATCCTTGTGAAGGGTCACGCTTGGAGATGATTACGAATGGATCAAGTGGTTGGACAAATGGACTCACGGATGTTGAGGAATACTTAATATTGTATATATAAATGTGTTCCTTATGTTGTATGCTGGCTTAAAATTTAAAGATGATAAAATAATTGTTTGCTGCATTAGTTGTACTCTTGCTATAAATGTGCTAATGTTGTCTCATGCACTTATGTTTATGGTAGTACCTTACTAGGCTTTGGCTCGCTCGATTCTTCTTTTCCAGGATCAAACAATGATCCTATAATGTTTAGCCTTTCTAGTGATGACGTGGTGGTAGATTGTGGGGATAAACGTTAGTGGAGAAAACTACTTAGCCAATGGATAGATTAGTTTCGTAACTTAAGGACAAAATATCTTTATTTATGTTTGGCTATGGCATATGTATTTATGTGCATTACGTACAAGGATGTTATTTTAAGACATAGACCCAACTATAGTTAAGTGTGACCATTTATGTGTGTTTAATGGACTCCCTTTTGAGTTATTAATAAATTGATCTATCAAATGTTTAATATAGTACAAGTTTGAGGATTTATACACACTCTGTATGACCGAACAATATTGAAATTATGCAATTATATATGTGTATGATATGAAATTAATCATGGTGTTTATTGTGATTTAATGGCAGGTTATGAACCTTAATGTGTTTATATATAATGTAGATATGTGGAGGGTCGTAAATAACTCTATATTTCGGGCATTACAGTGTAAAATATCAAATAATAATAGAATTGGACCCAAGTCATGAGACAATATGCTGTGCTTTAAAAAAAAAAAAAAAGATAGTTCAACACATATATTTGGGCAATTCATTGTGTGTTAAGGACTAAAGTGAGGTTAATGTAAGATACTACAAGGAAGTAGTCAAAGCACTAAACTTTTTATAAACCACTCATTATAATTACCATTTATGAAAACAATCTTGATATATATACCACTTAGCCGAACATGTGGTGTGTTTAGAACTAATGAATCTTTATTATCAAGACATGAATCCTTAAACACCTAATATGGTATAGCTAATGGAGACTAATATAAACATAATAGTAACCTACTAAACTACTTAATTAGTTTCGCAAGTTAAGTTTGTATTTTAATATTTAGCTTTAGTAACTCGCAAGTTCAATCATTTTTAAGTCTAGTGTGGATATTAATATTATTTTAATATGAATAAGACTATTATTTAGATAGATTGAGCCAAATAAGCTTACTTAAGTGAAATTCAAGCTTGTTTAGTGTTACTCAAGAAAAGCATATGTTAAAAATTATACATTCAATCAAGCTCGAATTGAGTTTGATCATTATCATTTTTACTTGAGTTTAATTAAAACACAATGTTATACCATCTTAATTCAACTTATTTACAACCCTTAATACAATAACACTAGCTTTTTAATCCAAATCTATACCCAATTTTGTGATTTTCATTCATTATGAAGTATCAGATCTCTCTAAACTAAATTAAGCATTCTAGAGGAGGGAAAAAAAAAAGATAGGTAGTTACCTATCTTTGGCAATACCATCCATTAAGAGTGTCCCAACTAGGATTACAGTAGTGCCACTTTCCTATGTGTCACACCTCAATAGAGAAGATTCCAAAAATAGATGGGTCAATGACCTTTGTGTGAAAACATGAAACAATTAGTCTATTCCATGTAAGAACAAATCATTACAGGATGTATATATGCGAAGGATGAATACTTGTTGTCTCAATTGTGTCCCTAACAGTTATAATATGATACGTAATCAAATTACATAACTTAATATAAATACTACTCATTAAAAGTGCCACATGTTTAATCACAATTAACTAAGACAATATTGAGACAACAAATATTCATCCATATAGGACAAATATTTGCTATCCCAAAATTGGTGTATCAATTTTGCCCTCACTAATTATAATATGATAGTAAACAAATAACATAACTTAACATAAATATCACTCATTAAAACTGATACATGTTTAAGCAGGATTGGCTAGGATAGCATTGAGACAACAAAATGGGACATCAAATATTCATCCATGTGATGTTCTAGAAAGTTGACTACTATATGTCTCTTCATTTTTATTTTTCTTTTTCCTTTTTTTATGTCTTCTAAAGTTTTTCAAGCACTAATAATAGTAATAAACTATTCTATTCATAACTCCGCTATGTATAGGTTTTATTTGGATAGATTTTATTTTGTATATTTAAGTTTTCACACTTTAACATTTTGCGCACACGCACACACACATATATATTCATCTTTTAATATTTTGCATGCTTGTATTTATTTTACCTATCACAATTAAAAGGGCTTCAATTTATGATTGACCTAATAATTAATTTAATAAAATAACATAAGTACATTAATAAATAAATAAATATAAATAAATAATGAAAAATCATTAGAAAGAGCAATAAAATGAAAAAGGCTATAGAAAGGAAATAAAAAATCTATGGACGAGTCACTTTAATGCCAGGGGAGGTTTAATAGGGCACTTGAGAATCATGTATGGCCATTTGTTACTATAAAAGGAAAAATAAATAAGTAAATATATTAAAAAAAAAAAAAGAAAAGGAAAAACAAGCCAAATGCCCAGGTGACCCATGTTGACTGTGATCCAATAATTATCTTTTTTAATATTTTATGTCCTTCTTAATGGTGACTGACTACCCATTATCCTAAGATTGTTATAGTCTAAATCAAATCCTGGCTTGTTCTTTCTTCTTTTCACATTATTTTTCACGTTTCTTCACTTGAAATAATTTTATCATTTTTTAAATTAAATATTTAATAATAATATTTTATTAAATTAATTATTATAGATAAAAATCATATTATGTACATCGGAGTCCAATTGTCAATATTTTCTTAGTAATATACATTTATACAAGTTTGTAATTCATGAAGATACCGATGGTTGCAATAACTGAGCACAAAGAAATTTTCTACAGCATCAAGAGAACCGAAACCTTTTTCTATGCATTTTCTATAAGAGTTCCTTAGCCAGACATGAACATAAAATGCTCAACACAACATGGAAAATATTTGATTGGATCAATGATAATTCATACACAACCATAAGTGGCAGGTGATAATTACTATACTATTACAAGATACGACAAATTAGATTAATCTCATTAAGATTAACTTTATCAAGAGGGGAGGTTCTATAGCTCCATTGATGGGACGATCCAATAAATCATCTAACCATTAAAATAATTGTAAGAATTTGAATATGAACCATTTTAATGGTTTAATAACAAAAAATGATTTGATCACGGCTGAGTATAGTGTGAATCATTGAATAGTGATAGGACTAGTCCTGTGAAAACTAATGATGTAACCATAAAATTTCCCTCTAAAAGACACTTCCTCCATGGATAGCCATCCAAAACCTAGCATTGAGAGGTAAAGAAATTGAAATAAGACGTATAAATACCAAAATAATAATAGTATGATCCATGTGTCTATATTTGAAATTCATTATTACAAGTATTTATTAGAGTTTTTATTAATTTTGCAAATGGAGATGTATCTTTGGATCTATTCTATTATCAGTGCCTTTATAAATTATTATGCTGAAGATCAAATGGATAGGAATTGTTTAGATAAAAATGGAGCTCAAGTCCAACTTCAAGATTGTAAGCTTAGATTCAAGATGTATCCATTCACAGGATAATTGGATACTTGTATATCTAGTCTACAATAATGCAAGTTCTTATTGGGATCGGAGACTTTAATTTTGATTGTTTAGTGTCATGATATGAGAGGTAAACTCTAATCTTTTATGGAATGTCCATGCAAAACTTGACTATCCCATCTATCTGAGAACTACAATAATGCAAGTTCTTATTGGGATAGAAGACTTTCATTTTGATTGTTTAGTGTCATGATATGAGAGGTAAACTCTAATCTTTTATGGAATGTCCATGCAAAACTTGACTATCCCATCTATCTGATTCTCAGTTTACTTGTATCCTAAATAACGAGCCAATTTTCTCTTTCTTGTCTTACTGACATCCCTAAGCACGCAATTTGTAACCTTGTACATTAAAATATTACGAAAAGTATGTGTTAATTGTTATTCTCATTTTAACATTTTAGCTCTCAGTGATGTGTGTTTTTTTCACAGATAGGCAAACCTAGTTCATCAAATTTGTGTTATGTTTAAATTTGCATACTATTAGACATCAACATGAGTCAAGTTTGACTTGAGACCGAGCCAAAACCACCATCAATGGGCCAATCCATTGGGCCGCCCAGCTGTATAGGTCATGACCATCAACATAGTTAAACCGCTACCAGCGAGTCAAACTATCGACCCGACCCAGCAAAACGGGTCATGACTCAGCAAGTAACTATGTCGTTAAAGGGTCAACCTCCAAACCCCTATGCACACATTTTGTAACCTTGTACATTAATATGACAAAAATTGTGTGTTAATTGTTATTCTCATTTCAATTCTTACTAATGTTTGTTTGTTTATAGATTAACAAGCCTAGTTGACTAAATTTGCGTTGTCTTTAGATTTGTGTCTCGGCTCGAACCACCATCTACTGGCCAACCCGCCAACTTAGCCAGACCGAATGGGTCATGACCTTCCATATGACCCAGTAGATAGCTCGGTCGTTAACGAGTCGACCCCCAAACTCATGGACCCAGTAGGTCAGCCTAAGTTAATCCAAGTTAACCTAATGATAAACAAAAAAAAAAAGGAAAAAAATAAAGAAAAAATAAATATAAATTAATGGTTAAGCTATTTCAATGTGAATAATAAAATTTTATTACTCTTCACAACATTAAATAAGTTATTATTGTAACAACTCAAGTAGTAATATAGTTAAAGGATGTGTGACTCCATTTATATAAACTTCCAACCAAAGTAATTTTTTGCTTCTTAACGATGTGAGACTCATTTTTATATTTATTTGTATCTTGGTGTATTTAAGTCTCACATTACTAACTTTACAAGTAAACTTAGATCTACTTGTGTATAAATAAATCCACACCTTCAACAATTCTTCTAACAATTGGGCTAAAGAACATTATTCTTAAACCCAATTTTATTTTAAGTTAAAAATTTATTTAAGTTATTTTTAAATATATTATACAAATATATATTTTACTTTTTTTTCTTATTTTATTATTTAAAAGGATAATTAATGTAATTTTTTTAAACCATTTTTTAATTATTTTATTTTAAAAAATGATTGGCTGGTTCACGGGCCGATACAAATGGCTCAGAGCAAGCTTGGTTCATCTTAGTCTAACCCGGTTTTGGACCACCCCTAACAAAACCCATGACCCAGCAGGTCCGCACTAGTTCAAGCTTGTGTGGATGTCTACGTCCTACTGCAAAATTGAGACAATTAATATCGCATATTCTAATTTTGCTAACTAAACCCTAGACTCTTAGCATGAGAATACTACTAGCTTTTGAGAGCATGTAGAAGGTTGATTATACCAAATATGGCTAGTGAGAAGCTTAATTACTTATTGTTCACATTGTTTAGTGAAACTCTGAATTTGCTGTCATGAGTCCTTACTCTTTAGCAACTTGTGGCGACTCTTAAACAAATTTTTTAAAAATTAAAAAGAGGAAATTTCCTTAATCTCTTGATAAGTGATGTATATTATGTAGCCTGGGTTAATATAAGTTAAATTAGAGAGAAAAAAGTTTATTTGTTCTTTTGGGTTTAGAGATTATTATGAGAAGGTTTTATGAATAGGTAATGATTAGGAAAATAATATTAGGTATTGTCACCCTTTGGTGTTGTCAAGCCTTACTTCCAAAGATAATGTGCGCAATATCGATTGTGGACCAAATGCGTTACATTGCTTGCTATGTATTTATTTCAAACCATGTTTACTTTCAATTGGATCATTTGTATTTGTCATAACCTCATATATATATATATTATATATAATATTATGATCAAGCCAAAATCCTCTTATTTGACTCCAATTTTTTACCCTATGCTTTTATTATTTTTTTTTCATTTTTCTTCCTTATACTATCCAAGGAATAGTTAAAAGACTACCTTTTTAAATTCAAATACTATTTTGAGAATATTTTTAACTATACCTTCATTTTATTTTTTAATTATTACCAATTATTTCTCCCAAGGAAAATTAACGTTCTTCAAATTTCTGTCTATGATGAAATCATTTCAACCCTTCTCTTTCTACCCTCTACTTACTTTTTTTTCATTTCTCTCATTATCTTTGCATGCAATGTTTTTCAAGATTGCAGTATCTATTTCCTTTTTTGACTTTTAATTTTCCTATGTATTTTTTTATCTATTGGCAAGAATCCAACTAGGGTACATAGGGATTGTTGAGAATCTAGATGATGACACAAAAGAGAAGAGAACACAAAAGGTAATACTTTCCTTTGGCTTTTTGTTTTCTTTTGTTTGCCCCCTAATTTATAACTTGATTTTTCTTTTCCTTAAAAACATGCTTTTCTCAAAATTCTCAAAACTTTAAACAAATAAGACCCAAAGTAAGTAATATTTTATGTAAAAAGTCCAAGCTTTTTACTGCTTCTACTTTAACAATATAATGTCAACACTTTTGTCAAACAATGTTAAAGATCTTTTCTCACTTATTAATTTTTTTCTTTTATTGATTTTTTTCCTTAGTGCAATATTCGATTGCTATGATTGTGAAGTTCGTACCATGGAGGGAGTTTCTATAATAACAGGTGACATAATGTGAACTTTAGTTTGTGCTTATGGCTTCAGTTGCATTTTCTTTCTTGTCCTCTATTGAATGCATTGTTATTTTTTTCCTTTTCGTTTTTTTGTAGATAAACCATTTATGTGTTACATATTATTTGTTTAAGTGTATTTTAGAAAGGGACAAACAAGAAAGAGTACAAGAAAGAACAAAATAGAGGGTTTAAGACAAAATTTCTCTCTCTAAATGAAATAACCCAAACCCAAAATACAAAAGTAAACTTTGTATATATTTGTTGATTTCATGACTACCTTATTATAGTTAAGTTATAATAATTTTTAATTGATGACATGATTAATTATTGCTAATCCAATATGTAAAGAATTGAATTATATACGTGTTGGTGAAGTTAAGTGATTATAGTAATATATTGGAATTGTATTGCATTAAAATAATATGATGTCTATTATTTGTAATAAATTAGGAGACTTTTTTGCTATAATTTTTTTTAGAAAAGTCCAAAGCCATCTTTAATTATTAACTCAAGCCCACACACACAACCCAAGCCCATATGTAAACTTCCATATTCTTCTATAGTTGCCAAAAAGTTAAAAAGTAACAAAATATCATATCCAAAACAGACCCCAAACCATCGTCTCTCTCTCTCTTCATTTCCATCATCTTTCAAAATACAAACAAGCTAAAATTTCACCATAAAATGTCTTCTAAATTTTATCCACAAGTTTCTAAGCAAGGAATCAATTAAGGGACAAGTAGAAGTAAGAATTTAAGTTAAGAAAGAGAGAAGTGAAGTTTGGCTGATTTTAGTATCTATAAAAGTAAGTAAAGTTGATTTCTTATAGGTTTTGTTTAATTATGGTTTTAGTTAATGTTGATATTGCATAGGAATAGAACTTTGATGCCTTAGACAAATTAATGATAAGCTAACAAGTATGTTGAACTAGATATGTAAATAGGCTCAGGTACACTAGGTGTTTGAAGAAATGAATTTTGAGTTTATGATGAACTGATGTTTGTATTGATATTGTTAGTGATAAAAGAGTAGGACTTTAGTAATTAGGTTGATAATAGAGTTCAACAATCATGAATGATGAACTTATGCTTCTAGGTTAAGATTGTTGTACATATGCATGTGAAATGAACATATAAGCACAAGTAACCTTAATGATGTTTGATATTGTATTTATAAGTTAGTTCTACCATGTTTTTACAAACAAATAAGATCTTGATAAGGAGTTAGAAGATATAGGACTTCGAAAATTTTGAATCAAGTATCAAAGGATCAATACCTTGTCCATCATGGGTGTGTTCGATGTCATTATATCCTTGAAATTATATTTTCTTGTGATCACGACCGTGGTGTGGCCCATGATCTCCTCTGAGTGCTTTCTAAAATGTGAAACGACCTTGATCACGACCGTTGTGAAGGTCGTTATCTCCTCTAACCTCTTTTTAACAAGTGATATGGCCTAGATTATGGCCATCACATGGACGGTGATCTCTAGAATACTTTTCGGAAAAACTTTTACAAAACAATCATGGGTGCATTGATTAGCATGGCCTACATCACGGCCGTAATAAGGGGCGTAATCTCCTATTACAGGCATGAAAAGGCAATATACATATAGCCCAAGATCACGGCCGTTTATGATGCTCGCGATATCCATTACGGCCCTTGTCATAGGCGTGGAAGATCCTCTAGTATATTCATATAATAAATAATAATAATAATAATAATAATAATAATAGTAATAATAATAATAATAATAGATAAATGAATAGTGGAATGTGACATGTATATTTGTATGTATATGAAAATGAGACTATGAGGTGACATGAAATTAACTTAAATTTAATGAATATCTAATGACTTAATATTTCATTATGGATTGATGTGTTTTATATGAAATGATTTTCTTTGGCAGATTCCCATACCCAGTTGGGTTTGAATAGTTGGGTTTGAATATAGGTCTTTTATCTGATAAACCCAATTATCTAGGTATGCAGTAACTTGCTTGTTGGATGTTGGGTTAAGCATTATCTAATCAATTCTAATTAAGGATTAGCTTAAAAACTTGTTTGAATTGTTTGTGCGTGTGCTGTTGAATCCAGTCTAAGGAGCAACAACCCTGCTAACAAGATTGACATGGTAATTTAGGCACTTAGGCCACTCCTATCATGATGTAATGACTTTCATAAGTGGCTCATCAGGTAATCGATAGAAGGAACAGTATCGGTGTAACAGTTGCTTATTCTTAAGAGGAAATAATATGATTTAGTTCATGTTTATAGGATCGGTTGAACTAGGTGATATTATGGATTAAGTTAAATAACGGCTGTAAATCATAGATGAGATTATTATTTGTAAAGTTATGTAGGAAATATAAGTATTTAGACTGCTTATATCAACTCTCTGAGCACCTGGTGTTAATCAAGATCCCAAATCCCTGAAGATTATAATCGAAGTTTGAATACTTCGATGTTGAAATGTTTTACTTAAAAAAAGATAAATAATTCTATTGTTTCTTGCATTGCATTAGTTAAGATTGTGTGCCTCCTTGTATTTGTTTATGTTGCTGTGAACTGGGCCATTGACTCGTTTTTCCCTTTACAGTTAATGATGATGATGAGTATTATGATGACTTGGCATATGGTATGAATTGGGAGACTTTTCTTGATGAATGGGACAATTAGAATGCTAGACTACTCTATATTGTTTTCTTGGAAGAAGACTTATATAAGACCTTATTTGTGAAATGTAATAATATAAACTACGGCTTACTCATAAGTCTATGTTTTGTTACGTAAAGTACCAAAGTTTTCCTATTATGTATATTATATGTTTGATTTTGTAATCCTTTAAGTGTCAGGGATGATGGTACTATTTTAAGTGTTTATATAAAGTTATCACTCTTAAATGAGTAGTATTTGTAAAGTTATGTATAATAACAAGTTGATCAAGCAATGAGCATAAACTCATTCATTTCAGACAACCTTACGTATAATATCTTCGTATATTATACGTGATTGGGGACTTAGCATATAATGTTCTGATATAGTATATGTCGGGTCCTTATACTAAACATAAATTTTCGTGACAAAAATCATCTTCGCTGATTCTATATGTAGAAATATAACTTATCTTACCAATTTTCTATCGCAAAATTTATGTTTCTAAAAGCTTGTTTTCTTGTAAATGAATAAGTTTATAGGACTATTGAAAGTTCTTTTGTTTTTTTCAGATTTTAAAAGGCTAGGAATTAGTTATATTATCTATTTTGATACTAAGTAAAAGAACTTGCATATAACATGTGTTTTCTTATATTTATGTTATTTTAATTTAGTCTATTTATTTATGCTAAGATTAGGGTAAATTCATGTATTGGCATACAAGTATTTTTTTAATAAATTATTTTTGTGTGATATGAGTATGTTTAAATATCTTTTTATAATAAAGTAAACTAATTTTTGTAATACTATGCAAAATAATCACATCATGTGTGTACTATTGAAGTGCATAGTAGCATAAATACCCATTAATATACTACAAATGCAAAATTATAGAGATAGCTTTTTGTTTATATTTTTTTTCTTCTTCTTATTTGGTTTTTAAAATATAACTCCATCTAATAAAAAATTTGAATAAAAATTAAAATCATATTTACACATGCATCACGAATGTGTCATCTGCTAGTGAACAATCCTAGGTTCTTCGATAAGATCAACTCAAAACTAAATATGTGGGGCTCTTCTAAGAATGAGACTTCAAAATGCTTCTATTAGAGATGATTTGCATATGCAATTTTTTAGAGTGCTAAGATATATTTAATATTTCTTCAAAAGATCATATCTTATAAGTTTTTTATACTACTTAAATCTTCATATAGCTGAATCATACCTTATCAGTTTTGATACTGAATTAGATTGGTGCATATTATGTCAAGCAATACTGACTTGTTGGATTATGTATTGAGATTAATAAAATTATCATAAACATCTTGTTAAGAGGAAGCTTGCAAATAATATCATTTTATTAAATGGTGGATTACACCAGAAGGTCTTATCATTTTGGGGTAAGTTCATTTAAGGTCATAAGGTTTTAAGTGGTTAAAAAGAGATTTCAACGTTTATGGTAAGTTCATTTAAGGTCCCAATATTTAAAGAATTTAGTCAATTTCGGTCCCCAATAACACATGTCAATAGAAGAGAATATTTAATCAAAACTTGAAAGACTTTTTTCTTGTTGACATGTGTCTTTAAGGACTTAAATTGACCCACTTCTTCAAACATTAGGACATTTCTTTAATCACTCAAATTATGAGACCTTAAATGAACTTGTCCCCAAACGTTGAGACTTCTGGTTAACCTTTTTATTAAATAAGATTCTCTGTAACTATCATAGCAAGAAAGGAGCTAAGGATTGAATGATAATGAAGCTAGAGTTAGAAAAAGTTTATTATAGTTTTGAATGAGATGTTATTTACTAGGCTTTATAAAGCCTAAATTTTCCCAGATGCTTAATACAATTAATTAATTTGTTTATCTTAAACTTTACTAAATTATTGGTTTATGGTTGTTTGGATCGTTGATTTGGTATCATTTTGGTATCGTTTTGAAACTGAACTAATATAGATTCGATAATAATGAAAAACTGACAGTTTTACTCATAAACTAATCAATCTGAACCAATTTTGAACCGATACCAATCTGATATTGATAATTAATACAGATCCGACACGGATAAAAATCCTACAATCCAAATGCGCCTGATTTCCTTTAATTACTTTTCAATCAAGTTAGGGTGTTTGACAAAGTGATCTAATCTTATTTTTGTTTATATTTTGTTTCTTGAATTTCTTATCTAAATTGTTTGGCAAGAAGTTCACATTGAAATTGGGCATTACTTAAGATTAAAGGATCAATTTTTCAGCCATCTCTTCACTAATGATTTCATTTTGATATCCAAAGCTTCCCTTGAATCAGTAAACACTATGTGGAGGATAATTTCAACATTTTGCAACTATTAGGACTTCTAGTTGGAATAATGATTCAAAAAGGCCTTTAGTTTGGTAGACATGTAGGTTTTTTCCTAGGTAAAGGATTAATTAAAACCTCGTAATCCAACTTCCTCATAGAATAGATTTAAAAGAAGCTGCATAGGATGGACAATAATTAAGTATAGCCAGTAGGACAAATCTTATTAAACCAATGTATTACTAACATATCATATGCAAGTCAACCAATTAGCTTCATAAACTATCCATAAGATGAACAAATCACTAAAAATAAGGCTTGTCATGAGAATTCAAAAGTAGGAAAGTTTTATGACAAATTTACTGAAAGCTAAATATAACAACATATTGAGAGATAATTGTTGCATACCCTTACCATCTTCTTCTCATTTGTGGGAAGAATTAATGACAAGCTACAAATGGATGAAAGAGAAGGGAGTTTACAAACTTTGAAATGGCATAAATACAAAATTATGTTTGATTATTAGAAGGAGAATAAATAAATAGATAAATGATAGGTGGGGGTTCTTTTTTATCCAAGCTAACTCTCAATAAATGTTGGATTTTTAAATTAAAATGGGATATGAAATCGATTTCTTTTTATCAAATATTTTGTGAGAGAAATTGGGTAAGCCTTGTCTTTGTATCAAAATTGTTTAAATAGTAGACAAGAGTTATTTCTTCTTGACATTTATACTCAATTTGAACAAGGAGCTACTTCTTGAGATGGATATGAAACTCAAATTTCATTTTTAAAAATTAAGATGTCTCAAGCTCAACATAGGAGTTATTATACTAGATTTAAATGAACTATCATCTTAAAAAAAAAAAAAAAAGAATTATCCTTTGTTAATCTTCTAGTAACACACACACACACACACACACACACACACACACCATATAGGCTTCACCATATGGCATGTATAAATAGATAGGAATAAAAAACATAAGAGAGTATGGATATTGAGGCTTGTATGACCAGGTAAAAACCAAAAACATTTTCAATAACTTTGGGTTTGATTGATATGAATGGAATTGGTATTTTATTTATTATTGCAGAATAAAAATTTTCTTATTTGGTTTGTAAAAAATTCTACCACGAGCAATATCTATTCCATATAACATGAAATAAATAAAAAATCCATATTTTTTCTCTTCACAGAGAAATAATTATTTTTTATAAAATATATATATATATATTAAAAATACCCCTACGCATAGATAGGTCAAATGGAAATTTTTTGAATTTTATGTGTATAATAAAATAAATAAATAACGAAATAAACAAGACTAGTGCTTTCTATTATTGAACAACTTGAACTTGGTCTAACAAAAAGGATGGTCAAACTTAGTATTGATAATTCTATAAGTCATCAAGTAGGTTATTCTTCAATTGGCAGGGTGTGATTAGGAAGACCAGGGACTAGGGGTGGGCATGGACCGATTAACCGGTCCATGATCCCAATTTTTGAACCTAATCATTACAATCGATTTTTTAAAATACCAAATCTAAACCAGTCCATTATTAGCAGTTAACCGTCTTAATGGTTAACCATTTTTTGTGGTTAATATTTTCAATTTTCTATTTTTAACCTTTTGGCATAATGATTAACTAAAAGTTGCAGTTAACCATATTTCTAGTTGGTCCATACAAAATTAAACCAAAGTTACATGCTATTAAAACTTGTTTTATTATGAAATCAGATCCTATTTTTAAGAAAAATTCTTTTTTTGATTGTAAAATCCTAACCAAGCTAGTTTATCGATATGCTAAAAGCCAGTGCCTAGAAATTCCTGAAATAGATACGTATGGACTCATACAAAATAGTCACACTAATAAAAAAAGAAAATGAAAATGGTCAGAGAGTGCAGAGAAACAACTTAGCCTTATATCTTTTGGAGGTATATCTACTATGATTCAAGAAGGATACAAGCCTTATATCTTTTGGAGAGTCAACAGTCACCTCAAATTTGTACCAGCTCACTTGTTTAAAAAAGTTCGTAAAGCTGACATTATGAGTTGTTCATATGGAAAAAAGAAGAAGGAAAAAAAAATTGATAATAAACAAAATATAAAAAATCCTCATCCTTAAAGAGGCATGATAGCTACAAAAGGAGAACAATACGAACACGATGACCAACGAAGACGACGACGACTAGTGAAGATAACGATAACCAACAAAGATAATGAGTCAATAACCAGATGAAGATGAAGATAGAAGACGAAGGCGGAAACTGGAATTGGAAAGTGATTTACCAAGAAGAAAAAGAATGCAATAAAAATTAATAGTGATTACATTTGAGTTTTAACATTTAACACCTTAGCCTTTTATATATTTTTATAAAAAATTAATTATATATAATATTATACATTTGAGTCTCCAATATCTATAGCTTTGTATCAGTTTCGCCCCCGCCCTCGCCCTCGCCCTCGCCCTCGCCTTTATCCCTGCCCATGCCTCTCCTTAGGTCTATGTCTCTATACTAGCTGGGGTTGAAGCTGTGGGTCATCTTCACCACCAATGACATCAAGTGCAGGGCCTAATGTTGGATCATCGATATGAAGTCTCATGAACTCATTCACTATACGAATAACATATCGTACACTGTCAGGAGTGTCTTCATGTGGCATGTCAGAGACCTGGTAAATAAAATCTGCCTTCAATTAAGAGTACACATGTAGATCAAGAAATAACGAATCTAATATACATCCATATATCTTATGTAATAACTGAATTTACCATATATAGTATAATGGCCCTCGTACGACTAATCTAATATTTAATGATTGCATGATACCAATCAAAATAATCTCCAGATATATTAACGAGGATATCTGACATCTATATAATGCGATCGCGCCTGGCATCCCACCCTACTACCCACCTAACATGCATTGCTGCTTAGTTCTACTTGGAATGTCCTCGTAAGTCAGGCTAATGTAATACTCTCATATTAGATAGGGGATTTGGGATCACTTAGAATCCACCAAACTATATGAGCACCCTATTTGGATAGTAGTGCTCGACAATGTGAAAGCAAATTAGAGAAACCTGTGCACGTCGTACAGCCCTGCTAGCCCTACAGTACTCAGGCATGGAACCTATAATAGCAGAGTACGGGTCCTAAACATCCTATTAAAGAAAAAAGTAAGATATATATAAGTAAAATTAATGAAATTGTGTATATATAAACAAATAGGACATATAAAACCATACATGTCTAGGGACCTATCGATCAAAACATCCCTTATACTCAAACAACAAATCTGTGGGGGGTCAAGTGACTTCAAAGGTAGTGTCCTAGTAACTGATGAGAGAGAGCCCCTTGGTAACTGCTGTGATCTATCGACTTAAGGGGTAATGTGTGGGAAGTCCTCCCAAGCCTAGATCTGTAGAATTATAAGGAGTCCTACTATGTCACTCGTATCAATGTGGGAAGTCATGCATAGCTACCTGTATAGCCATGCCAAGCAAGTTGTTTCCCATGCATATTAGCCAGCTCTCTCGAAGTCCTTAAGCAGGTACAGGTACATGACATGAACCAGATTGGATGATTTATCCCTAACAATAAACCCCCTTAGCAGTAATAGAATGTAGACCTTGGCATGGCATCGGATAGTAATATCATCTACATGATTAGGTAATACTCTAAAGTATGCATCCAACCATGACATCTTCAAGCAACCACCATCAATATTCATGACGGACACGGGTTTAACTGCTAGTAAGTGGTCACATAACCCTGGCCAATCCTTCCACGCCATACCGATAACTGCATGCCCATCGATGGGAATGCCGGTAAGTGTTGCAACATCCTATAATATCACTATCCACTCCCTCGTTAGTATGTGAAATGTATGGGTCATGGGTAGCCATCTCTCGACTATAGCAGTAATCAGGTGTCAGTCTAGTTGAATAAATGGAATATGTGCGGCACGTATGAAGCCAACATATGATAAGAATGAAACAAGTCGATTGTCTACAAGTGAAGGCATGCCAGCCTACCACCTTAGCTTCGCCTCTCTCCGACGATTGTGTAATACGACATGCTCCTGCATTTGAAAATAATTCCATGAGAAACATTCTATAAATGTTCTAAGTAATGGGGTGAGGAAATGATCTTACCTGTCCCTTCCATGCCAGCTTTGATTTATGAATAGGCTACCTTGTAAGTATGGAGTCATCTATCGATCCTGGATCCATCTGTAAGATAGAAAGAAGTAAATAGTGTTAGCAAAGGCATAAGTATCAAATGAAGCAAACAACAAATAAAGTAAATAATGTTAGTACAGTAAAAAAATCAGATGAACAATACAATACCACTACGATTCGACTGGTTCATAATAGTCCTATTAGCTACTCGCGTATTTAGACAACTACTAATGTTGTGCCATGTCTACCCACACGAATCGCATGAGTAACCTGATAGACCCTCTTGAATATCCATCTCATTCTAGAAGCTTTTTCCCTAGGCATAAACCTTTTTCTAATAAGTCTTGGGAAAGGGTACCACGTTGGAATGTCAATACGAGTCCAATTAGCCTTATTTGTTGCAAGTATAAATAAACGCCCATATTGCACTTCACAATCTCAAAGCCTTAATTGTAGTACAAAATCCCTAAATTTTCCATGTATGGAAAAACCCTAATTAACTCATATCAAAATGCATCGGCCATAAGAATAACGAATTTAACTAGTGGAAGCAATAAATTAACCACGAGGATACCACACATTTGACTTGCAGTTAACTTAAATATAACCAATTCTAGATCGTAATGAAACAAACCATCCAATTTAACCAATCTGCAATGCAATATCAATAATCGTGGACAAATTAAGCGCAAATTTTAAGAATCTTACTTATGGAGTTTGGTGCGTCTACTTGTTTTTTGCACGAATTGCTTGATTTTTTCAAAAACCAATGTCTTTATAACACCTACTGATCGAAATTTAACCAAGATAATTAGGTAATGTGATGAAAATCAGTGCTACAATGGAGCAATTAGGGTTAGAGTTTATGAGAGGAATTAGGGATTTCTTTCTCTTTTTTTTTAACAGTTACGGAATGACAAAGAAGAAGAAGACGATCGGGAAATGTGTTTGTCGATCTTATCTCTTGAAGAGACGAGGAGAAACAAGGTAGCTCCATCTATTTCTACCTTGTCTTTTGAAGAGATTGACCTCGTTGGAGAGATGAGGCAAAGTACTTATGATCTCGTCTTTTCAATAAAAGAGATTAATTTACCTTAAATTACGATCGGTGGTAGTTTTATAATTTTTTAAAAATAAATTAAATATTATTTTCCTTTTTCCTTGATGGGGGCGGCGGGCATAGTGACAAAAGATTCCGCGGTGACATTTGTTGTCATGACAATACATATTTGTATAGAATTAAAAATCTACACCTAGGTAAAAACTCAACCTGGACAAAGGTAGAGAGACATGATACTTCCAGTAGTGAAATTGGGAACATTAGCTCTAAAAACGTTCTGCAAACCCATTGCTAATCGCATCAAGAAACAAGCTGCTGTCCACTCCAAATTCCGTCAGTTTATCATCGAATTTGCCCAGGTTCTCTCTCTCTCTCTCTCTCTTCGTCTTTTTCATTTTTTATTTTTCAATATACGAGTTTTGCTGCTGCTGAATCTTTAATTTGATGGTCGCATTTTATGACCTCATCTTTGATAATGATGCATAGAGTATAGTTCACCATGACCAGGATCCAAAAACCCTAATCCTACTCGAAATTCCCAACTGTGTTTTTTTTCCCTTCTAGTTAAATGGCATCGAGCACTTTTAAAGGGGCCAAAAGCAATAAATTTGATCGCTTTTTCATGGACTTGTTGTTTCGTGAAATGGGTACTTAATAAATGTCCTCCATTTTTCAATCGTCAAGCAAATTGCGGTGCCTTTGTACCCCATACTTTCGTTTGTTTTCCCCCAAGTTAGTATAGTACGGTGCAGTACAAAGTTCTTCGGGCTCATCCGGCATTTCCATCAGCTACCAACAACCATCTATTATGAATGTTTAATACATAAACTGTTTATGATGCCCAAACGTACTTGCTAAGATGCCGGATAAAGAAAAATTTCACCTTTCCATTCCTTTAATTTTGTTTTCATAAAGTGTGTCAGCATTATTAGAGAAAGTGAAAGATTGTCTTTTTAAGCCCTTAAGGGGTGGCATTTCAAAACTGAAGTTGGCGGTCTGTGGCCAAATGTTGTGGTTGATGTGTGCACTTACAGTTACATTAGGTGTCTAATGGAACCACCAGGTCGGTCCATTTCCAGGTTCCGGCTCTTGAACTGATTTGTCCTTGTATCTTTTAATTGGGTAAACAATTGGAACAGAACTGGCCAATGACTAGGTCTATATACTTAACCCAGAAATTAAATATATCATATATACATACTCTTTAGCAAATATGTGGAAAGGGTTTTCATAAACCAGCTGGGCACCTTGAAGTTAAATTTTTCTTTGTCATCAAACTCACTTGAGTTTGCCTGTCTGGTTTTAGATTTCTGCTTAGTGATTAGTTTGCTTTCTTATTTACCAGGCAAATCATAGATTTACTACGCAAATGCAAAGACGGATATATGGCCATGCAACTGATGTTGCCATACGTCCTTTGAATGAGGAGAAAGCTGTTCAAGCAGCTGCTGATCTTGTTGGTGAAGTCTTTGTGTTCTCGGTATCATCTAATTTCATGCATTTTTACTATATTTGTTTCCTTGCTAATATTAGACCCAAGCAACATCTTGAATCGGTGCTTGCAATTGTAGCTGTTTATAGTTCTAGGACTTTGCATGTCATTGTCATATGGTTTCGGGAATTTTGCCTCTGAACAAGGGATTTACAGCTTGCTGTTATAAGCGATGACAAAAAACTAGTTGTGTCAGTAAGTTAATATGAAAGCGGTCTTAGAAGACATAGGTTTGTTTATTCCAGCAGATACACTTACTGTTGCATTTCATATTTAGCACATATGTTATTGGAGTCCATGTGCCTTTATTGACAATAAAGTTTAATCTGACATTAATGCTGAAATGATAGAAGAATGATGCGTCTTTTCCTGTTTTACTACCAGGTTGCTGTTTCTGGTCTCATTTTTGAAGTGCAAAGAAGTGCTAGATCAGAAGCTAGAAAAGAGGAAGAGCGGAAACAAGAAATAGAGGTACTTTTTGGATTATCATTCCTTATCTCTACTACCAATTTGCATCTTATGGAGCTATACAACTTTAGATGAAATTTGTTGTCATAAAAGGGTCTTCCTAGTAAGCATATGCTCAGTCAAATAAGACATGGGTGCTGTTACAAGAGACATCTTGTGACAAAGACAAAGCTGTTACCACTTTGTTTTTCTAATAAAATAGACTGGCACCCATTGAAAGATCATGTAGAGGTAAAGCTTCATCCATTTTACTCATTAATCCGACTTCAGTGCATGAGCTTACATTTCAGAACACCAGAAGTTTCCACATGACAATTACTCCACTTTTTTGAAAAATGAGTATGTAGTTCTATTGTCTTCTTTCGTCATCCTTCACCATGCTGCTTTAGATTTGCCTCAGTTTTTTATAAGCAGCACCTGATAATATACCTTGTGATGTGAAAATCTTGTTCCAAGTCAAAAGCTAGCAGAATAAGAAACAGAAGAACTCCTTTCCTAGTGCAGTACGGATTTAAGTTGATTTGTGTAATCTTGAGTGTTAGCATGTGAGTAATTGGGCATAGTTGTATAGTTAAGTATTCTACATGCTTAGGTCTTACATTGACAATTATGTGCTTTGTTTTAGGCTATAAAGCAAAGGGATGAAGAACTAGCTAGAGAAATCGAGCTGCTTAAACACCAAATTGAAGAGCTTGAGCAACTTGCAAAAGGGCGTGGGCTTTCAGCGATTTTCAATTTCAAGCATGCACATACAACTGATGATGGAAAAGCAAAACCTTAATTATACAACAAAAGTTTACCTGAATTTCTGATTACACAACTGACCAGAATTTTCCTAGGGTTGATTGCTTGTGGCTTGGGAAGCCGACTTTGTTTAATATTTTGTTACAAGTGAGGATTGGCCATGCTCACAAGTATTCATCCCTTTCAAAAATGTGTGCAAGTGTCACAACAGGGAAAGCAGCTTAATGGGTTGAGTTCAGTTTGTCTTAAGTGCACTTTTAAAAGGTATAGGTGCAGTTTTCAAAACTACCAGTCCTTAATTTCCTCCATGACATACAACCACAACTCCATAAAAGTAGATACACAACTACACCCCAATAACTACCGCGACACCTTGCAGTAAGACTATAACTACATGCCACTATTCACATAATTCAGAACAAGCATACCTAGACTATAACAATTTTGTTCACACACAAACCAAAAACATAAAGTAGTCATGCGACAGACATGCCAGTGCTACAGCTTAGGAAAAGCTGAAATCTGGCTGCTTAGATGCTTCTCTTGTTGTGATGTTTGTACGAACTTTTGAAAGGAAGGACTACTTGTGAGCATGTGCCATCCTTGGGTATAACTTATTTTTCTCATATTGTTTGACTGATGGAACTAACCAATCGTGACAGCATGTATACAAGAGAGGACGCTGTATAGAACTGTGGAGAATTGATGTATATGAAATGTGAAATGTCATTTTTGACAAGAGTTGCGTGTATGATGTGTGACTTGTGAGATCAAATATTAGGCTTACTACGATATTTGGACATCGGATAATCAGTTTTGTCATCTTAATGAGGACCTTCTGATAATCCCTAGTCTGTTGGATGATTTGATTGTCTGCTCTATGGACCATGAGAGGAGTTGAACATAATTCATGAATGATCTCGTGGGTTGTCCAGATGCTTCTTGCTACAATAACATGGACCGAAGGAGGTGTATGCCTTAATGGCTTACTTTATATTAAATTACGTGGACAAGGTGCAACATTATACCATGAAAAGACATGGTAAAATTTCATATATATTTGCTCTGTTTTATTGGTGAATTTTTCTACTTGCAGTATTTTTGCAGCTACGTATAATTCAACGAAGTTGAAAGACCAGCACAGCGTAAATCATGTTTGAAGAGGTTGCATGCTTATTCAGTTGCAAATAACTCTTTACAGCAGAATATTTGAATGTGTCAAAAGAAGGTTTAATTTATTTAAAAGATGGTGCTGGAGCTCTTTGATGTGTGTGTCAATATAAGATGGCTTTAGTTTCTTATCACATAGAACTTGTATAATTTTGTCAAGGTTCTCTTCCCTATCATCTTTTTGGTCCATCATTGTCTCCATTGGCCTTCTCTATTTTTTTACTAATTTTCTGCTTACTACTCATCAATCTTGCATTAAAAGCAATGCTTGGAAAAGAATCCTCTATTCTCGAGTGAGAACTATGCTCTCTTATTTTGAGAAAACCATCTTAGCTTTTCTTGGAAGATTCATCTATTCTCCTTTCTTTTTTATTTAAAGAAGGAAAAAAATTCCTCCAACTTGTTTTTTGGTCCCTTTTTCATTTTAGTTTTTCTTGATGAGAGGTAGCCCCCTTTGAAGAGCCTCAAGGGTGGCTGGGCTAGTGGTCTGCACCTGTTCAGAATCAGCCTGAACCAAAACTGGAACCATCAGTTTCAATGATGTCATCCTTACCTTCCTTCGGCTTCTGACGGGCAGTTGGAACCAGAACTAAAATCGAGAAACCTCGTCTCAGTCTAGTTCTTAGAGATTTGCTGGTTCTCAGTCCAGTTTTAGAACCGGAGAACCAATTTTTTTTTTTTTAAGATAATTACATTGACAAATTAAAAAAAATGTCAAAAAAAGGTTAAAAAAATTTTGCCACCACATATACATATTTTAACATGTCGTTCGTCCTACCTTCTTCTCTTCTCGTTATTCAGTAATAATTTTGTTAAACAAACCAATGTCCTCATTCTATATTCAAGAATAACTATTTTTTTTCCTAAAAATATTTGTCTAACTTATTTTAATTTTCTAGAGTTTTATTTATTTTTATTTTTAATTTGTGTGTTTCCAGTTGCAAAACTATCACATTGTTCTTTTTTTTTTTTTTTTTAGCTAGTCTCTCACGTTGTCTTTACAACTCCTTTTACCGGAAGTAATCAAACAAACAAAGAAGGCAAACTAACCATAGCATGGGCATGGCCACAGCAATTAATATTGAATTTCGTTTTCTCTCTAGTTCTGTCTCATCAGGCACCCACCTTTTTGACCACTTCCTCTTCCTCCTCCTTTCCAAAAAAGCTCCATCAACCTTAATTTAAATGGACCCTTTTTTTTCTTCATCGTAATTTAAATGGACCTTCAAGGTCCAGCTTTTCAATTGGTTGAGGTTGACTTTCATCCTTTGCTTTCAATTTTTTTGGCTAAACACGCTACAAATGCAACAAAACTTCAACATTGCTATTTTTTTTAATGGGAACTAGCCAAGAACCGATGGAACCAAATGGGACAGTTCAGTTCCTATTCTGGAATCACCGGTGGTAATTCTAGTCTAGTTTCTAGTTCAGAATCAAACCGTGCCCATGTCTAGGCTGCCTGCTTAACCTCCCCCACACACAACCCCCAACACCCACCACCCCCCCCCCCCCCCCCAAACGACGGGGATGCCATTTCCTACCTGATTTTTTTCCAATCAAAGGTCAAGTTGGCGGAGGTTTGTCTCTAAATGTGGTTTCAAGCTTAGACTTAATGAAGATAAAAGGAAAAACTATGTTTTGCATATTTGTGTGTCAACCTTTTTCTAATGCTGAAACAAATAATCTTGAGCCTTGTGCTCATGGGATTAGTCCAAGGATAGTTTTCCAAAGTTTTAACCCACCATCAAATCATAATACCTTGGATAAGGAGACAAAAAGGCCCGAAGACAATATTTTAACTTTTGATAAAACCACCATAAAAGAAATAAATATAGTTTTTTGAAAGAGTAAGCATAAAACCACCACCATAACAAAAAACAGAGTAAAGAGCTGAAGCTTTCTTCCCCTCATTCTCTTCCTTCTTCCTCATGGGGGCAATATGCTAGCTTAATGAGCCAAACAAAGATCTTATGTAGAGATTTGTGCATTTAGTGCCTTCAATCTTGATTTTAAGCCCTAGTTCATTCCTCCCCTTATATGTGGCTTGGGGGAGGGTATGTGGGATGGGGAGAAGAAAAATCCCCTTCTCTTAGTCCAATCTCTTGTTATGGATTATGAAATTATGGTGCTCTTATAAACAATGGCTTTTTCTTTTCTTTTTTTTTTCCTTTCTTTTTTTTCCCCAGCACAAGTTTACAAGAGAAAGAATTAACTCCTATTTTAGTGAAACATAGTATATAGCTCAAAGACTATGGATATTGCAAAAATGAAGAAAAGGAATGTCTCTAGACAAACCTTAACTCACTTATGTAGTTTCAATCCTTCTTTTATGAGTTTTTAAATTAAAAAGGTTTGCATTTATTGCCAGTAGTGTTGGCACTCCTCTTAAGGTTGACATGCTTACCTCTCTTTATAAGTGTGCAAATCAGCAATTTATCTTAATAAAAATTGATGCCAATGACAAAATTTTTAGGTAGGTGGAAGTAGAACGAGAAATTGAAATTCATGATAAAATTATGATTGATCACCAAGGGCTCCCTAAATGTTGCTCTACTTGTAAGTTTTTGGTCATCCCTTACCTCTTAGATATGCAAATGTTGCTACTAAAAGATGTACCGTAGAAAAACAAGAGTGGATGCAAGTCAATAGCATAGGAAAAAAAGTGAGCAGGGACATATTTATTTAAATTCCAACTAACCCTCATCCTCATATACCTATGCGCACCTCAAGTTGGAGTAAGTGAGAAAGCCTCGTCCCTTTGAAGGGGAATTTTAATTTTGTGGTGAAGGATTCTAATTCCTTAAAGGGATAGGTGAATAAAGTATGTTTACGGTCTTCTTATCATAAAGTTCCATTATTGTTTGATAATGAAGTCCACCCCTCTAATGAAGGTACCGAACACATACAAACTCATGTTTCCAAGACACCAAGTATTATGGAAGAAAAGAAGCTAATCTTAGATGGTTATGTCAAAGGTTTTAAGGATAAAGAGGAAAGTGAACTAGTAGAAGAGAAAATTACACCCATAGAAATTTTTGTCTCTGAAACATGTGAAAGGCAATCAGGTTGCTCTTCTAGAACCTTCCAAAAGTAGCAAGAGTTTTAGCTCCAATGGAAAGTGTAAGAAGAACCATTTCAAGAAGAGACATACGTTCGCTAATGCTTTTGATCTCCTTTCTCTTTTGTTTTGGTGAATATTGCTTCCTAGAATGTTTAAAAGATTAGTGACCCTATCAAATCTAAATATGTAATAAAGATGTGTTGATTTGGCATTTCTTTAATTAATTTATTGGAAATAAAAGTGAACTCATAGCAGGATTAATTTACATAAACATAAAAAAACCATAGAAAATAGCAAGAACTCAGTGTTGCTTGGATGCAAGCAATTTAGGGATGAATTTTGTATTTGTTTTTCATTCCCTTTTTTTTTTTTGTATTACACACTCCAATATACAAGCTGGTGCAATAAATGTGATAAGATAATGATAAAGATGTCCTATAATATCTTCTAATATCTATAGTAATTTAAAAAGATTCCCAGCAGTTTTATTTCGGAACAATTGGAATAAGCATTTGTTTACTAACGAGTTATTGGTTCAATGGCCCAACTTTGATTTGACTACCCAACCCCCTTTTCTGATTCATCTATTCACTACCAAACGCAACTTCCTTACTCAGCCCATTTACATACTTTACTGTAGCCCCATTAACTTTACTCTTTTTATTATAACTCAACACAAACTTCAAACAAGACAATTGACTTCCTACTTCACTCGAATCTTCCTATCGCAAATCATGATCCTCTGCCTCTTCTGTCTTTAGAAACCCTAGTTGATTCCCTTCCTTATTAAAAACCCTTGACCATAAGGGACTATCTAGAAACCGAAGCCGCATGTCATTGTAATACTCCCAGGAAGCATCTGCAAGCGATCTTCCTTTCCATGAGATGAGTAACATGGTTTCAACTACATTTCCTTTCTTAATCATTTTTTGTTCCAAAATCAATTGAGGCTCTAATTCGTCTTCTTATCTCGTTATAGGTAAGGAAGAAGATAGATCTGGTCAATTTCCATGGTATTTCTTAAGCTGAGAGTTGTGGAACGTGGAGTATATGTCTACAACGAAGGGAAGTTCTAATCAGTAAGCCACTTGACCTATCTTCTCCAAAACCTTGTATGAGCTGAAATACTTTGCAAAAAACTTTTGAATCTTAGTATATTTGAGTAAGTTCTATCTGTAGGGTTGAACTTTCAGTAGAACTAAGTCTCCAACTTTAAACACTTGATTCGACCTCTTTCTGTCAGCAAGTTGCTTCATCCTCTACTGTGCTTACTTTAAATGAAAGCGTAGGTAGTGTTGTACTACCATTCCGCCAATGATAAGTGTTGATCCCATTTCGTAGGATACTCTTTTGTAACACACCTTCGATATGTCTCTAGATATTTGTTGACCACCTCCGTTTGACTATCTATTTTGGGGGTGGTAGGCTATGGAAATATTACACTTGACTCCCTGCAATTTGAAAAACTCTTTCCAAAACAAACTTGCAAAAATGGGATCCCTATCACTCATGATAGTATCGGAAGTCCATGCAGTTTAAAAACAAAATCAAGGTAAGTTTGTGCAACATGAGCAGCTGTAAAAGGATGGGTTAGAGCCATAAAATGACAGTATTTACTCAACCTATCAACCATAACCATGATCACATCTTTACCATTGGAAAATGGTAAGTCCTTAATAAAGTCTAGACAAACCTCTTGCAAACATCCTTTTAGAATATCCAGGGGGTATAGTAACCTAGGTGTGGCTACATTTTGATATTTGTATCGTTGGAAAATGTCACAATGACGAACATAATTTCTAACCTCATGTTCCATTTCAGGCTAGCAAAAAATAGCTGAGAGTCTTTTGTAAGTGGCTTCGTAACCAGAATGACCTCTTAAAGGTCTTCCATGGTATAATTGGAGTGGTCTTTGTTTAAGGATGGATCTGGTCCCACTACTAACCTTCCTTTCGTCTGAGTAACCCTTGATCAAGGGTAAAGTGTCCTGCTGCTTTCCCTTGTTGCAATAGCTTCATTTGAGAGCTATAGCCTTCAATTAAATGCCAACTTTTCTTAATTGCTTCCAATAACCTAGGAATAGCAGTATGGACATTCAATTGATTGAGTTGAATTTCTCCCCTTCTAGAGAGAGCATCAACAGCCATGTTTGTTTGTCCACGTCTATACTCAATCACATAATCCAAACCTAAAAGGTTAAGTAAGAATTTAGGGTAACTTGCCTTTTCTCAAGTAAGAATTTAAGACTTTGATGATTAATTCTTATAACAAAAGACCTCCCAATTAGATAGTGACGCCACTTATCAATGGCATACACTAAGGCCATCAATTCATTCTCATAGACTGAGAAACCACGATGCCTTAGAGCTAATGTTTTGCTAATATAAGTTATAGATGATGATCTTGCATTAAAACAACCCCCAAACCATATCCACTTCCATCAGTTTCAATAACAAATGTTTTTGAATAATTGGGTGAGCTAAGCATAAGAAATTGCACTAGTGCCTTCTTCGATTCCTCAAAGCAGTTTGTACTTCAAGCCCCCATCTAAAATTTTCTTTCTTTAGTAAACAAGTGAGAGGGCGAGCAGTGGCTCCAAAACCCTTGATAATACCATCTATAATAACCCGCCAGTCTTAAAAACCCTCTTAATTGGTGCAGATCCTTAAGCCTTGGCCAATTATCAATAGCCTCAACCTTTCTTGGATCAATAGTGACTCCTTCCTTAGTAATGATATGTACCAAATAATCAATTTGAGTAACTCCAAACATGCATTTACTCCTTTTCAAACACAAGTATTCCCTTTTTAGAACTTCAAAAACCATCTTTAAATGCTTCACATGTAAATCCAAATTGAAGTTGTAGACTAGTATGCCATCAAAGAATTCTAGTACAAACTTCCTCAAGTTTAACCTGAAAACCTCATTCATAAGGCTTTGAAATGTAGATGGAGCATTAGTCAAGCAAAATGGCATGACTAAGAACTCATAGTGACCTTCATGTGTCCTAAAAGCCGTCATGTGTACATCATTAGAACTCATCAAAACCTGATGATATCCAAATCTTAAATCCAATTTGCTAAAATATTAAGCCTCATGAAGTTCATCAAACAAATATTCTATAATAGGAATAAGAAATCTGTCCTTGATGGTTTGTTTATTAAGCTCTCGATAATCTACACACATGGGCCATGAATGATCTTTTTTCTTCACTAAGATTGTTGGAGAAGCGAAAGGGTTGTGGCTTTTCTTTATAATACCACTCTTGAGAATCTAATTGATCATTTCTTCTAGGACAGATTTCTGCAATGAAGCATATCTGTAAGGCCTTAAATTCATTGGATTGGTGTGTTCTTTAAAGTGAATTATGTGATCACAATACCTACTAGGAGGTGATGCACTAAGCTCCTCAAACAATTCATGGTACTCCTCCAATATATCAATGATTTTGGGATACATTCCCGTATTTTCACCCTTCTACTCAACTTCTACACTAATAACCATCCAACACTGAACTTCTATAGGGTAGTGAGAAGTTTGTTGCATGTTTGATAATGAACTACTAGAATAGTTCTAATCTATTCCTATTCTGCCTATAACACGCACTACCTTCCTAGTCACGTGAACTCCATTTTAAGAGATCGAAAATTCCAGTTGATGGTACCCAAAGTGATTAACCAAGGAATTCCTAAGATTAAATCACAAATATTTAAGGATAAAGTATAAAAATCATCTCTAAATTCAAAACCATGCATCTACAACTGTAAATCCTTAATACTAAAAGTATTGTGTAATTCAGTACCATTAACTAAAACCACTACTACAGGTTCCACTCCTTCCATAACGCAACACAACCCCTTGGCCAACGTCTCATCCATAAAATTAGAAGAACTTTCTATATCAATCAAGATATTCAACGTTCTTCTTTTGTATTTTCCTTTAACTCTCATGCAACATTCATTCATTCCTTGCTCTTTCCCTAAAGCATTTAAGGTGAGTTGGGAAAATTAGTTTTGAGTACATTCACTTCTGCCTCCACATTTCGTTCACCCATCTTCTCAACTCCATCCTCTACAACTAACATATTCAAGCATTTGCTTTTGTAATGATGTACTGGACTAAAAGGCTCATCACACAAAAAACATTATTTTTTTTCTTTTAGCTCTTCTGGTGTGAGGCAATTGGTGTTTCTGTGGTGTAGGTAAGTAGTATTTTTAGGTTGAGGGTTTAAAGTAAGTGGTGTTCGGGAAGTTTTGGAATTAGAGGTGGCGTTTTGGTAAGGTGTTTAGTTGATGTGTTTTATGCTGGAAGAAACGATGGAATGTGTGAAAATGTTTGAGGTTTTAGTGGTTTTCAAATTGGTTTTGCATGAAACTAAGGTGGATTCTTGTAGCTTGGACAATGTGTAAGCTTGGGTTAATAGTGTAGGCTAAGAAATTCTAATTGGATGTTATAATTCAGGTTTAAAACCACTTAAGAAACAACTAAAAAGGTTTACTTCAAAAAGTTGTGCTTGAACTAAAAGGTGTAAGAACTCATCGAAATAGTCCTATAGTAGTCTAGTTTGTTGCAATTCCTTCAAATCTAATTAGATCTTCATGTCCCTTATCATTAAACCTTCCAGTAAGCACCTTGGTCAACTCCTCCCACATTATTAGCTGCTTTTCACTCCTTACCCTTAGATAAGCATTATACCACTCATAGGGTTTAGCTTCAAAATGCATAGTTGCTAATTTAACCTTATAATGCTCTGGTGTGCTATCTATATTGAAGAATTGTTCTACCCTTAACACCCAATTCTTAACATCACCTCCATCAAACAATAGAAATTCAATTTTAGTGCTTCAAATAGGAAACTAATAACCCGAAGTAAATTCACTTAGTGCTCTTACTCCCAATACTGACGATGAGGCTTCATTAACACTAGCCGGTGACATCATGGGAGCTTTTCCAGTGCTAATTCTCTCACTTAATTGTTGTTTAAGCTCGTTGATGGTTTAACTCTGATTTTCTAAAATGGTTTACTGTTTTTGCAGGGTCTTAGAGAACATCTTGACCCAATTTTCATGGCACTCCCCTTGCTCCTTAAGAACAGGTCTTAAAGCCTCCTCCATTCGCTTAAACTCACATGTTTTGAGGGCTATTAAAGCTCTGATACCAAATGCAGCAAGATTAATTTATCTAAACATAAGAAAACTAAAAAAAATAACAAGAACTAAGTGTTCGTTGGATGCAAGCAATTTAGGGCTAAATTTTGTATTTGTTTTTCATTCGTTTTTTTTATTTTGTATTACACACTCCAATATATAAGTGGAGCAATACATGTGATAAGATAACGATAATAACTAACTACACTTAGAATATTCTAGCATATGGTGGCATGTGATATTAGTACCACGTCATTACAATTTATTAAGCAAAGATGCCCTATAATATCTTCTAATATCTCTAGTAATTTAAAAAAGATTCCCAATAGTTTTATTCTGAACAATTGGAATAAGCATTAGTTTACTAAAAAGTTATTGGGCTCAATAGCCTAACTTTGATTTCATTGCCCAACCCCTTTTTCTTATTCATCTCTTCACTGCTAAACCCAACTTCCTTACTCAGCCCATTTACAAACTTTACTTCAGGCCCCTTAACTTTTACTCCTTTTCTTGCAACTCAACATAGACTTCAAACAAGACAATTGACTTTCTACTTCACTCTAATCTTCTTATCTTAGATCATGTTCATCTGCCTCTTCTATCTTTAGAAACCCTAGTTTAGAACTTGTCAAATCAAGTTCTAGTTAAGCATGGATTTGGGTGTATTAGGATCTTAGGGTTTGGAATGTACAAGTTAGGCATGCACATCAATAATTTATGGACTATTTTATTACAAATCTAATTGCAAACTGTTCTTTTCAAGCTATTTTGGTTTATGGAGCATACAATGATGGGGTAAGGAAATTGTTGCGAGGAAAACTTTAGGGTGTTATACCTTCTCTTGCTGATAGGCCTTACCTAGTCCTTAAAGTTTCTACATCATAAGAAGTTCTTCTGAACATAGGAGGGGAAGATTGAGCATTATTGTTGTGATGGAAAAGTTTTAAATGTTCTTGAATTCTATAGAGACTGTGGATTGAAGATGTATGGGAAACTTCTTTTCTTGGTCTAACAAACAAGAAACAAATCTTATTTTTCGCAAGTTTGACAGGATGTTTGTTAATCATCTATGGTTGACAAAGTACCATAGAACTTATGATTTATATATATATATATATATATATGTATGTATGTATATATAATTTATCTATTGTCAGATCATTCTTTAGCAATAGTTTTGTAGATTTTAATTAGAGAAGCAAAAGATAAACTGTCAAAATTTTCAACTTTTGGATTGAGCACCAAAATTTAAAAAACTTGGTCAAGAATCTTTGGAGCACCAAAATGAGTAGGTCAAGAGTATTTCAAATGTCTAACTGCTAAGTTCACACTTCTTAAAATTGAGCTTAAATTACTGAGTATAATGCCTACTCTAACCTTTCTATTTGAGTGAAGTTGGCAAAATCAAATCAAAGTGGGGGGGTGGGATGGGCGGGTACATTTTCCAACGAACACACCTAAGAGAACAGAGTTGTTAGGGACTGGCTTCCATAACCTTAAATCTCCCAATGCTGTTTTGCACAAAGAAATGGTAGGCGTCTCAAATTACAAGATTTAGACCAGCCAGATAAAGCAAACGTAAATCTTAATTAACATACGTGGCCACCTGAGTATCATCCTATAAAAAAATGGAACAAAACCATCTTTTTTATTTTTAATCATTATATATGCCACGAACTAACATCAGAACTTACAAGTTACAACAAAGATCTTTTGGAGCAGACAGCCCAAAAGAATTACTAGAGTTGTTCAGAACTTTATAGAAGAACAATAATTCAAAGCATTATTTCACCTTCACAAACTCCTTATTAACAATACAGGCCTTGTGTGGCGTGTTTTCAAGATACCGTTTAACGAAACAGTTTCCCTCAGGGAGTTTAGTGATCAACCAAAGGCTAGGAATTTGCTTCAATCCAATTGAAAGCAATAGGGCCGAGAAGAGCATCTGGAATGCCAAAGGAACTGACCAGCGCGAGTGCATGAGGTCTTAAATCGGTGCAGAGTTTTAAAATTTCTTTCCGCACTGTAGCAGCATTCTCAGTTGATAAATAACCATAACGCAAAAATGAAGCATCCTCTTCCATGGTGACCAGGGCATATGTGGATCGAAGCAATCCTAACATATCCTGCAGAAAACAGACGAGATACTGTAAATATATGTTTTTCCCATCCGTACAATGCAAAAGAAAACTAACAACGTGGAAAGTTCAAGGCATTACTCAAGGAAGTATACATGCAAGCTTAATACAGAACACTAAAACTTTGTGATGAAGTTTGAGAGAATTAAACACTGATAACTGCAATAAGAGTTGGGTTGGATTTTGGAGCACCACTACTTGTGTGTTTGAAACTCTGAACCAACATATTGATCAAGCCTTTTTTATTAACCAACTGTAGATCCCATCACCTGAGTATCGTTAAGTTGATACTTGAAAGCTTGATGCATCCTTTGAGTTGGAATTGATAGTGGGATGAATATGCAGATGGAGTAATAGCACCCATATACAGTAACCCTACCGAGATTAGATCTCCATCAACAGTAACTCTATATTTCTTCTCAGGTGTTTAGACCATGCACTATACAGTATGAGGCATGTTGCATGGGAATTACCTTTAAAGAAGTCTCAGAAAAGTTTCCTCAGATTCTATAAAAGACTGCAGGACTGAACGTTCCGCAAAAGCTCTACCCAGGTCCTCAGCGAGCTGATAACTCTGCTTATTTATGAAGACAAAATGTATGAGATAAAAGAGGGTGGGAGAAAGAAAGGGGCGAGGGGTATATTTGTGGGGGTGGGGGGAGAGGACACACAAAACTTCCAGCATGGAGAACACACACCATATTGAAAGCATATTCTTTACTTTCTCCCTGTGCCTGGCATTTTGATACTTCTTCTGCAAACGATGCAATAGATCCCTTTCTCTTAAGTGGAAGACATCAATCTGGAATTGGCTACTTCTAAGAGTAGGATAAGAGAGTGCAATGGAACTACTGGACATGGACCGTTCATGTGTTCCAATCCCAATCCTTTAAATGGTTTCTTTTGCTTCTGAACTGCCACATATTCAGCAAAAAGTGCTTCCAATCTGAATTTCATAATTATACCAAATTTAGAAATCTCCCATATTACAGAAGACAAACCCCGACAAGATTAAATAAGCAACTCCAAAAGGTTGTGCAATGAGCATCCAAATTGACCGGTGCTCACCAAATAGGCAAAAACCAGATAGACAAACAGGATTTTGAGCCGATTTTGTATAGCCATTTACAGGAAAAGAAGGGAACGTGAGATAAAAAGAAGAAAAACTAGTGTCTCCTACTTTTTCCATTTTTGTATTATGCTAATAAACTTGTCCTCTTGATTTGCTTCATTAATTTGCAATCAGCATTGCTGTAGTGCTAGATATCTCACCAACCTGTTGCATCAACACATTATTGTCACCCTCAAACGTGGACTGTACATCGAATTCACTTATCAGCCGGCCAACACGATTTTCAGTCTTCATACCTTGACCACCACAGGCTTCCGACATTCCTGATACAGACATATATCATTCAATCAGGCAAGTTATAGAAAATACACAAGTTAAATCTCTCCGTGTCCTGTCAATTACCTGAAGAGTCGCATGTATGCCAGCTGATTATAGCTTTATATGCACTTGAAACAATGTGAAT